>PVIW01009418.1:0-52029 GCA_004026585.1 Noctilio leporinus
GGCTGGTGCAGCCACTGTGGAAAACAGTATGGGGTTTCCTTAAAAAACTAAAAATGGAACTGCCTTTTGATCCAGCAATTCCACTACTTGGACTATACCCAAAGAAGCCTGAGACACCAATTCATAAGAACCTATGCACACCTATGTTCATAGCAGCACTATTTACAATAGCCAAGTGCTGGAAACAGCCTAAGTGCCCCTCAGTGGATGATTGGATCAAAAAACTTTGGTACGTTTACACAATGGAATTCTACATAGCAGAAAGAAAGAAGGAACTTGTACCCTTTGCAACAACATGGATGGAACTGGAGAGTATTATGCTTAGTGAAATAAGCCAGTCAGTGAAGGACAAATACCACATGATCTCATCCATTACGGGACAATAATGAGCAAAATTAACAACAAGCAAAACAGAACCAGGTAATATGAATACAAGGAATAGGCCTGCAGTGGTCAGGGGGAACGGGGTTAGGGGAAGGGGGAAGGCAGAGGCAAAGAAGGGGAGCAGCTTAGACAAGAATCTAGTATAAAGGAACCATGGACATGGACAACAGGTGGGATTGACTTTGGGGGGAATGGGTGGGTAGGGAGGGGGCCAGAGGGGAGCAAAAAGGGGATGGATGTAATACAACAACAATAAAATTGAAAAAAAAAAAAAGACTTATAAAGAACCTATTCTATAAATAAATTTACAAAAGAATTCATTCTCCTTAAAGTTTATACAGGGCAAACCTGAGATTAGAATGATCTCCATATGCTTTCATAGAGGTTTTAAGATTATATTATGGTTTTATGTAGGGCAGATTAATATCATATAAGTGATGTAAAAAGATAAATATATAATGCGATTAGCTCTAATTTCAAATGAAACAAACATTCCTATCTATATCCACCTATGTATTACAGAAAAAAGAATGATTTAAAGTGACTTGCCATTTTTGCAGGAAGTCTTCTGCACTGTCATTGGCGGGCAAGATTGAGCCGGAGCTGCATCCGGAGAAGCAGTAGAGCCTGTATGATGAGCCTTTACCTTGTCCGCCCAGCTAACACCTGTGGGGGCCAGACGGGGAGCAGCCACCGTGCCAGGGGATGCCCTGTGGAGGAAATGTCTGATACATTTAGTTATCAAGTATGGGTCTAGATTTGATGCGCCTAATTATTTTTCCACATATCAAATTTTCTAAAGTTAAACTTTACTCTCTTGGATTCTATTCAAACAACTGTAAACATAGATATACAACCATATAAATGGGTATTTCAGAACAGAATATCAATTTTATAAAACTCTAAGTGTATTATCTGCAGAAAAAAATTTACTATAACAAAAGCCTTAGTAGGTTTGAGTTCATCTCACCCAAAATTTAAGCTTCTTCGAGCATTTGATGTTACACTTATTCTATCCGTTGATGGACTTGGAATCACATGACGTCCTGGAGACATCTTCTTTACTTCCCATGCCAGTGAGGTTGGTCTGCCAATTTAAGATGCACAGATTACATTAACAGAGAAAACGAAAAGCCTAATCTTTTCTATTTGTTACTAGTGAGTGAAAACCTAATCAGGTCACCATTTTTCCCTGGAGCACTACTGACCAGAAAGTTACCACTGTACCAGTAGCAGTCACAGATGATGCACCATCAGGATTTTCCACCCGCTTCAGCACAGCATATAACCCTATTAACTAAAATGGGTATGAGGTTACAAAAACATTAGATTTAGAATCTAATTCATTGCTTAGAATGCTTTAAAAGCCTCCACACATCCAGCTAAAAATACATTTTCAAATGTGCTACAGTCTTGGCTGGTGGATCAGTGGATAGGCGCTGGCCTGCGCCCACGGTCGCTGGTTCAGTTCCCAGCCAGGGCACATAACCAGGTTGCAAGCCAGGTCTCCAGCCAGGTCCGTGGCTATAGAGGCAGGTGAAAGGCAACCATAGATGGATGTTTCTCTCCCTCTCTGCCTTTTTCCCTTCCTCTCTCTCTGGAAATAATAAATAAAATCTTTAAAGAAATAGAAAAATACAATGTGCTACAAAGGTGCTCATTCAGGCTACTTGTGTCCAATGTTCTGGAGGATCGAGCATGTAGAACTGGGATCAAAATGGAAATGTAAGGGTGAAGGTTAATTGAAGAACATGCAGGAAAATACGAAGTCTCCTTCCTCTAACTGTTAATCACTCAAGCAAGTCAGAGAATAACCACTGCCATGCTCTTTGCTTGCACAGCTAACTCCTCCGTCCTTAAAGGTCCCACAACCAATCAGTTTTACTAAAAAGTTTTTCTCAAGCAAAATCTCCTCTGTCCCTGTGCCCTTAGTCAGACCTTCATAACTCTCCAGATTCTGTGCTTCTTACTCTATTCAACCTAGAGATTGTGAATTTTTTCTTATTAAAATGTCATATGGACTGCTAGAAAAGAAGAAAATTCAGATAAAAGATTATCCAAATCAAGTCTAAAGCTTCTGACAATCTATTGCTAAATCACTCTCAACAAAGATGGTAACAAATTATATTTCCACCAGATGATAAGTGCCCACTTCCCTTGACCCTTGCCAAGAGGTGTTATCTTGTTTTAAAAACTCCATTGGCTTATGAAAAAGACAGCACCACCTGCAAAGTCTAAAATATTTATTGTCTGGAACCGAACACTTCATGATGGCAAGGAATGAATCTGTTTTCTTCACCACAACAGTCCTGGAGTCTGTTACAAAGCATTCAGATGTTGTGTGCTGATTCCAAATGAAGATTTGTAAAGTGGCTTTGATATCCCTCACTATTCCCCTAATTAAAAATCATCAATTTTCCTTACTGCCTACTATATTTAGAAGAAATACTACACCTTTCCATACATTACGTTTACTTCACATATGCTCTGCACTTTCACAGATACCTTAATTTACTCCCTTCATCTGAAAGGCCAACCACTTCTTAAAATCCATTATATCCTTTAAATCTTTCTGCATCCTCCAAGGAACCACTTCTGGTCTACAAGAGATATGATACTGTCTGTTTCTGAACACCTGCAGAATTTTTTTTCTTGTATAAATAAGTTCTTTTTTACCCCAACCTTAAACTACAAAGTCCTTTTCAGCAGTTAAGAATCTGCATGAGTAGATACCACATAAATATTTGTTACTAAATTGAATGAGAAATGCTAAGGTCAAGTTGTCAATTCAATGACTGCTGTAGAAAATGCTGGCAACTTTCAATGTAAAGACCAGAGTTTATTACCTGCTTTGAGCATCTGTCTTCTCTAGCTTTTCCTGAAGCTGAATCCAGTCAATCAATGCTTTGAAATCTCTTACATAGTTATCCAGCATCATTAGCACCTCCTAATTAAAAACGACCAACAAACATTATATTCCATTTTTAAACCAAAAAGTACTTTACAGTAAAGGAAGCTACAAAACCTACAGATATAATTTCCTTTTTTGGTTTTCATTTTCTTTTCATTCTTACTGTTTGTCAAGAAATTAGTGAAGCTTAGAATCTAAAGACCAACACATAGTATTCATATTCATTTTCAAGATCTCCAGAATGACCATTCAACCTTTTTCATTGTGAAGTTAAATAGAAACATGTACAATACGCAAATGTAGAGATAAATTATTTCAAAGCAAAGATTCATGCCACTACTACCCTGGATAAAAACAATGCCAGCCTATAAAGTTTCCTGGTGTCCCCTCCCTATCACTACTTCATCCCTCTCCAAGTAACCACTACTTTTACCTTTAATAATTAAATGTTGCCTGAATTAAAAACTCATAGAAATTTACCCTGGCTGGTAGCACAGTGGTTAAGGTGCCGGCCTGCAAATCCAAAGGTCGCAGGTTTGATTCCCCAGCCAGGGCACATAACAAGGTTGCAAGCCAGGTCTCCAGTCAGGTCCGTAGCTGGAGGCAGGTGAAAGGCAACCATACATGGATGTCTCTCTCCCTCTCTGCCTCTCCCCCTTCCCCTCTTTCTAGAAATAATGAAATAAAGTCTTAAAAAAAAAAAAAAAAACCTCATAGACATTTAAATAAACTCACAGGGAAAGTGTTGTGGCTTTTGTCCCACTGTTCCCTAGATTCATCCTTATTATCAAGTGTACCTGTAATTCACTTATTATTGATGTCCAAGATCACTACTGAACAGTATTCTTTAAATGAATATTTACTTATCCAATCAATTATTGACAAATATTTGGGTGATTTCCAAATTCTGAATAATACAGATTATATGTTGTTATTCATGTAGACGTCCTCTGCACATATGCATGCATTTCTGTAGAGTGGAAATGCTGAGTTACCAGGTAAATGAATGTTGTACTTTAGTACAAAATTCTGAACCAGCCCTGGCTGGTAGAATAGTGGATAAGGTGCTGGCCTGTGAATCCAAAGGTCGCTGGTTCGAGTCCCAGCCAGGGCACATGACCAGGTTGCAAGCCAGGTCTCCAGCCAGGTCCCCAGCTGGAGGCAGGTGAAAGGCAACCACACATGGATGTCTCTCTCCCTCTCTGCCTCTCTCCCTTCCTCTCTCTCTAAAAATAATAAAATCTTAAAAAAAAAATCCTGAACCATCTTCCAAAGAGGCTGCTATTGACCGGCAGTATACAGGGTTCCTTTTTCTCTACTATCTCTCCAATGCTTATTTCTTCTCTTGTCAAATAGCCATTCTAATAGGGGCAAGGTGGTGTCTCATGTTGACTTGCACTTCCCTTAAAGCTATTAATGTTGAACATTTTATATCTATTGTCCATTTGTATGTCTTTCTTAGGGAAAGTGTCTATTCAGGTCCTCTGCTCATGTTTTAATCAAACTGTGTATGTGTGTGTTTTCTTGTCAAGTTGTATGTGTTCCACAACAGCCAAGAAATGAAAACAACCCATGTGGCCTTCAACAGATGACTGTGTAAAGAAGGTATGGCCCTGGCTGGTAGCACAGTGGATAAAGGCGCCAGCCTGCGAACCCAAAGGTCGCAGGTTCGATTCCCAGCCAGGGCACATAATCAGGTAGTATACCAGGTCTCCAGTCAGGTCTGTGGCTGGAGGCAGGTGAAATGCAACCATACATTGATGTTTCTCTCCCTCTCTCCCTTCCTCTCTTTCTAAATATAATGAAATAAAATCTTAAAAAAAAAAAAGGGATGGCCCTGACTGGTGTGACTCAGTAGACTGATTGCTGAACTGAAAGGTTGCCAATTTGATTGCCAGTCAGGGCACACACCCAGGCTTTGGGCCAAGTTCCCCATTGGGGGGTATGTGAGAAGCAAACACACACTGATGCTTCCCTCCCTCTCTTCCCCCCTCTCTAAAAATAAAGTAATTAATTTTTTCTAAATGGAAGGTGTTATACATATTATATACAATGAAATACTACTTGGTGTTTAAAAAGATGAAATACTGTCATTTGTGACCACATGGATGAATCTTGAGTGTATTATGGCAAATGAAATAAGGCAGGTGGAAAAGGATTAAGAACCATAGAATTTCACTTACATGTGAGATGAAGAGCAACAAACAAACAAAAACCCCCAAACACATAGGTACAGACAACAGAATGGTGGGTACCAGAGGGGAAGAGGGTCAAATACAAGGTGATGGAACAAGACTAGGCTTTGGGTGTTGAGGACATAATAGAGTACACAGGTATTGTATTGTAAAGTTATACACCTGACATTTATATAATGTAATGAAATAATTTTATTTCATTTTACCTCAATTAATTTAAATTTAGGAAAATGATTATTTGTTTTATGAATATATTACTTTCACGTAAGTTTTAGACTGACTTTCCAGTATCAGTGGTACCCAAAAACCTCAACAATAGTTTCAGTTATAAATATTAAAGATAAACACCTACACTTTGGAAATCAGGCCCAACACTAATAATAAATGTACACTTAATTACTCACAAACAAAATACAGTATCAATCTCACTTTAGTCACAAAAGTTCTATTATGCTTTAAAATATTCTTCCAAACAAAGAAGCATTGTTTATTTTCTTTCAAAGGTAATTCTTACTGCCAAATCACTAGTAATAATAATCTCCTACAATCAGGAAAAGGAAAAATGTAAAAATTTAGTTGGCTTCCTTTTCTCAATTCCACTAATTCAAACTCTTAAATTAAATTTATTCAAGTAAAATCACCTACATTAGAGCACAGAAAGATTAAAATCAGAATAATGTATTCCATAAGTTTTTTCAATTTCCCTTGCAGAAGAAGAGGAAGAGCTGGAGAAGGAAAAACAACCCTCTACAGGACAAGGATATCAGCAGCTATACCTCTGGTACTAGTTGGCTCAGGGAAAGTGCATTTGGTGGCTTAAACAACCTATTATAAGGAATGTTTAGCTCCGCGTTATCAGAAATGATCAGAGCGGTACCATGCGGCTGTAATCCGAGTCATGTTCTGCGAACAAGGGAACACAAACAGGAGCAGCCTCACAGTCACTGATGCGCATCTTTCTCCCCACAGCTAGGAAGGCCATTTTGTCAGGCAGGATGAAACAGAACAAAAAGTGCTTCTGAAAGTAATGTTATAGGTACTCAGATAAGCGCATATAGATGTACAGCTAAAATTACCAATTAGTTTACCAATTGGCTGCAAAAGATTTGATTGGTTTGTAATTAATTCTAGTTACTGGCACACAGTGCAGGATGGTTGGCGCCATCGCTCTGTCCTGCTGACACACAACACCAGTGCTCAGGCCCCTGGGCCGCGGCATCAAGGCAGCCCCCCAGTTCAGCTACAGGAGTGAGCACAGCCCTGAAGAGGGGTGAATACGGTATCAGAGAGAGGGGCAGGAGTTTCTTCCGCTCCCCATGGAGACCATTATAATCGGTGGAGCTCACGTCTATTAACAAGTACAAATTTTACAAATAAATTTGATTTCTTCAATCTACCCTGTTATTTTTCCAACATAAAGTCAAATAATCTGCTAATCTGACTAATCTAGGGCCAACATAGGTGTTATCTAGACCCACATGCTCATTTAATATAAGAAACTATAACCTAAAAATAACTCCAATGTTTTCTACCTTACCACCTCCAAAAATATAATTTTGCTTATAAATATTTTTTAAAACATAAGAAATTTTACATGCTGAATGTAACAGTATTAATTGTGACTATCAAACCATAAATTTGGATGACTTCAATAAAAATTCATTCTAAAACCCTGCTTCTGATGAACCATATTTTAAAGTTAACCTAAACCTGTCTTGGTTGTTTCCAATTTAAAAGGAAATACAGCTGCTGTCTAAATATGTAACTTTTCTTTGACCCTTCATATATTTCAAAAGTAAAGTAATAAATTCCAGAGTTTTCAACCCTGTCCACTGTAGCGTAGAACCAGAAAAGGCTACCTTTGTAATAAATAGTTCTATAGAGATACATCACTCTGGTTCATCTTAAAAAATTTTATTTGGGGGAGCAAAAAGGGGATGGATGTAATACAACAACAATAAAATATTAAAAAAATCTTTATTCAGTATAAAGTAATATAGCACATAGTTTATCTTTACTAAAAGGCCAGGCTTTTTTGGTGATTTTTCAGAAACAGCTATTGTTGCGCATCTGTTTAATACTCTATTACAAGCACAACCTAAAACCAGAAACATACCTCCCTGATGACATTCCATTCCCACCCAGGGTTGTTTATGGTGAGCCATCAATCTCAATCTTCCCTGAGCAGAGTCAATTAGGACAATGTTCCATATCTCAACACAAAGGGAGCAATGTCCAATTAAAGATATTAAACAGGAAACCTAAGAATGTGAAAAAATCTCACTGGTGCCACCTAGAGTACCGAGGGAGAACGAAGGCAGGAGAGATTTGTTCAAGTTAACTGCGCGCGTGTCCTTCCCTTTGATTTCCTGCCTTGAACTACATATTAAAACAGCTTTCTACCAAATCTTGCACATAATTAGGTAATGCAAAAACAACCACTACCAAAGTACCCTTGAAAAATCAAACCAATCAGAACCAAGAAAAGCCTGAAGCACTCATAAAAGTGGCAAGTAGAACAGTGGTTGCCAGGGATGGGGGGAATAGAGAGAGGTTGGTCAAAGGGTAAAAAGTTTCCCTTGTAAGATAAGCAAGTATTAGGGTTCTAAGATGCAGCGCAGTGAACATAGTTAATATTACAGTATTCCATACTGAGGTATGTGAGCAAGTCAGGTATAGCAAAAACGGAGAATCTGGACTCAAACGGATTACAAAGCCTCAAAGCAAAACTCACCTTACATTCCACCACACTCTGGTCGGATTCACAAGTTACGTAGATTTCATCTACTGCACGGCGAAGATTGTCAAAAAGAAACGCCCAGTATCTAGCTCTTAGATCAATTTTACGAGGGTGCCTTGTTTTAGTGGGACTTTTATCAAAGTGTTTATCTCCAGTTGTAGATGATGTTACTTTACAGTCTACTGCAGTGCTCTGGTAAACACAAAATACAAAAAGAAATTTCTTTAAATCCTCCAGGGATTGTATTATTCCATGAAGCATAATTTCCTTTTCTTTATCCTTAACCAGGACAGATTTCCTTTATTTTTTAAAAAGTACGTCTATTGCCCTGGCTGGTAGCACAGTGGATAAGGCACCAGCCTGCAAACCCAAAGGTCACAGGTTCGATGCCCCAGCCAGGGCACATAACAAGGTTGCAAACCAGGTCTCCAGTCAGGTCTGTGGCTGGAAGCAGGTGAAAGGCAACCATACATGGATGTCTCTCTCCCTCTCTGCCTCTCTCCCTTCCCCTCTTTCTAAAAATAATGAAATAAAATCTTTAAAAAAAAAAAAAAAAAAAGGTACATCTATTAAGCCCTGGCTGATGGCACAGTGAATAAGGTGCCAGCCTGTGAACCCGAAGGTCGCTGGTTTGATTCCCAGCCAGGGCACATAACCAGGCTGCCAGCCAGGTTGCCAGCCAGGTCTGTAGCTGGAGGCAGGTGAAAGGCAACCATACATGGATGTCTTTCTCCTCCCCACTTCTCTCTAAAAATTAAAAAAAAAAAAAAATAAAAATAAAAAATAAAAGTACATCTATTGATTTGAGAGAGAAAGAGAGAGGCAGTGGGTGAAGCATCAATGCGAGAGAAAGATGGACTGCTTGCCTCCCACATGCACCCTGACCAGGAACTGAACCCATAACCTAGGTATGTACCCAGACTGGACCCAGCCCATGGTGACAATACCTGAGAGCCTGACAAACCCGGAAGCCATGGAGGCACCTGCTTCCCCAACTCTCCCTCCACTAATGCCATCCCTATACTACGGAGACACTGCCCAAGTTCCCTAAGACCCTAGACACAGCATGGGAACCACCATCCCAGTGTCAACACTGCAATAGCTGGGACACCGGCCGCAGCAGGGTACCAGTGACTGCCAGAGGCAGAAGCAGCAACAAAGAGGGCACCTGTCACACCCGTGGAAGGGACCTTGGAGAGTAGCAAGTGCTGGCTATCCAGTCAGCCTAGGTAAGAGAAACTAAAAACACATCCTACAGTGCCACCTACAGGAAAACAAAAAAAAGGCTTCTATTTACCAACCTATTGAATTGTTAGGTGAAAAAAAAAATGCTTTACCTCAATAAGAAAGTTGTTCAATACTGGCTCAAATGCACTGGCTGACGAAAAACCCATCAAGCACCACGAATAACCACAGTACCACAGTGACAATTCTACAGAACCCAAACTCAGAGTCATGGGAAACTGTGATCACAGTGACAGAGAATTCACAATCACTGTCATGAAAAAACTCGGAGCTAGAAGGAAACTCAGAAAGGCGGCTCAATGAGCTCAGGAATAAAATGAATGAATGGTCCAGGTCCGCAGTAGGGGGTGTGCGAGAGGCAACCAGCACGTTAACGTTTCTGTTTTTCCCTCCCTTCCCCTCTCTCTGAAAATAAATGTATTTTTTAAATAAGAAAAAAAAAATGTTATAAAAGGCTATATGCTAGCAATTGGACAACCGAGAAGATCATACACCTTTCCTAGACTGAATCATGAAAAAACGTAAAATCTGAATAGACCAATCACTGGTAAGAAAATTGAAACAGTAATCAAAAACCTCCCCAAAACCAAAAGTCCAGAACCAGATGGCTTTACTAGTGAATTGTATCATACAAAGACTTTATAAAAAAGATTTTATTTTATTATTTTTAGAGAAAGGGGAAGGGAGAGAGGCAAAGAGTGAGAGAGACATCAATGTATGGTTGCCTTTTTCACCTGCCTCCAGCTACGGACCTGGCTGGAGACCTGGCTGGAGACCTGGCTTGCAATCTTGTTATGTGCCCTGGCTGGGGAATCGAACCAGCAACCTCTGGGTTCGCAGGCTAGCACCTTATCCAGGGATTCTTTCAAAGATTTAATACCTCAGTTTCCTCATTTGTAAATGAAGATAATAATTATGCATAAATCAAAGTATTGTTATAAGAAAATAAATATTTGTAAAGTATTTGGTAAAAGCCAGGCACATAGTATTGTGCTATATAAATGTTTGCTAGAAGGAGACTTACATTAAATTTATACATGAGAACAGGCCCCAGTTGGTGTGGCTTAGTGGATTGACTGGCCTGAGAATCTGTGTTGCTGGTTCGATTCCCAGTCAAGGCATGTACCCAGGTTGGAAACCAGGTCTCCAGCCTGGTCCCCAGCTGGAGGCAGGTGAAAAGCAACTATATATTGATGTCTCTCTCTCTTCCTTCCTTCCCCTTTCCCCTCTCTCTAAAACTAATGAATAAAATCTTTTTAAAAATTTATATCTGAAAATAAAATATACATTAAAATCCAAAAAATAGACTTTATAACTAAAATGAAAAATTAGTTACTAAAAAGTTTTATATGCTGTACCTGTTTAGTAGTTTTGTGAGTGCCTTGAATTGTCCTCTTTGATTTTCCACCAGTTTGACATTTAGATTTTCCTTCAGGAATAAATATATTCAGATCAACAAATAGGTAAAACAATATAAAATCAAACTACAACCACCATTCAGGCATATTAACAGAAAATCTCCTTGGCAATCTAAACTACAGATGTAAAGAAAAACAAATCTCTAGAGTCCCAGAGGTTATTTTAATTGAACAGCCATCCTAGAACAGGAGTAAATCAACTTCTTAATGAAGTCAGACAGTCTGACAATTCAAAAACAAGGTCACCCTGGTTGGATAGGTGAGTGGAATAGAGAACCATCCTAGTACAACCCTAGTGCACTGGTAATAATAATAACATAACAAATCCAAATTCATTCCTATGTGAAACAGTAAAATTAATAACTTTCCTGAAACATTTGTATATTAGATAAAAGGCAAAATAAAGTACTTATTTAAAAAATATTTAATTCACACTAATTTGCCCAAGAGACCTAATGGTAAGCAGTTTTCAGTCTATCTATTCTTTAGGACTAAAGGTAACCTTTGAATTTACAACAAAAAGAAACGTATTTTTAGGACACACCATCATCATCTTTGTTTTCCAGTGGAACACTCCAAGCTATTAGATTTCTGGCTGTACGACCCTCCTCTGCAACTATTCTCCTTACTTTGTCATGACTATTGGAGCGCTGGAATGAAGCCTGTGTATAGAAAAGAGAGTATTTATTAAATTATTGTATAAGTCACCATGTAAAATATATTTAGCAGGTAAATTCATTATTTTTTATATTTCTCAGGAAGAAAACAAATTCTAATCCTTAATAATGCTATTTTTCTAAAAACATCAGTAGTCACTTAAGTACAATACTTTTAAACATTTTAATCTAAGTAGGCATCAGGGTTTGAAATGCAATAAGTGAATCTGAGATACTCCATAACATTATAGGTGTCTATTTCAAGGAGTATGTTCACCTAGATTATTTCCTTCCAGAAGACTTGAACAAAATACTTTATTTTCATACAAATTCACAGTTGGCACCTAGCATCATATGGATATTTTTAGAGGCTTATTCCAATAGCAGATGTTTCAATAAAAAGTATAAACATCAGTCTCAAGTGAAAGTTTTTATATTCAACTCTCACAATATATAATCTAACAAAGCAATTATTTAGAATGTTCACCAAAGAATCTGGATTTCTGAGACACACTCCTAGACTTGGAAAACCTTTTTTAACTTACCTCTCTCTTAGAACAAAATAAATAATCTAAATAATTTCTACATTTAGCAACTTTATTCATAATCTTTTTTTCCCATTCATAATCTTGAACTGGTGTCAAGCATCATTTAATTTTTATGTTTGTACCTACATAAAAGTATCTATACAAATTCAAAATCCATCCACAACATTGCTTGCCCATAAAGTGAAATTCTCTTATTTTTAAAAATGGTTTTCCAGCTTTCCAAAGAATTCCGGGAAGAACCTTCCTCTTAAATTCCTTCTACTAACACCAGTCAGTAAACTCCAGGAGAACATTAAAATTCTAAGAAACGTAGCATTTACATGTACTATTTTTACAAACCACAAAACTTACTAGAGAAGCTCAGTAACTAGTACAATTTCCCTAAAATTGTACAATGATGAGTTGGAATTCTGGTCAGTAACCTATGATACCTTTGTGAGTTTTTGTTTTTTGTTTTTGTTTTTTTTTAAGATTTTTTTTTTTTTTAATTTCATTATTTCTAGAAAGAGAGGAAGGGAGAGAGGCAGAGAAGGAGAGAGACATCCATGTATGGTTGCCTTTCACCTGACTCCAGCCACAGATCTGACTGGAGACCTGGTTTGCAACCTTGTTATGTGCCCTGGCTGGGGAATCGAACCTGCGACCTTTGGGTTCGCAGGCCAGCGCCTTACCCACTGTGCTACCAGCCAGGGCTCCCCTTTGTGAGTTCTTACTGATCTAAAGATAAAGCCCTAGAGGAACCAAGGCTGTGAAGATAAAATGTACATATGTATACACAAACATACACACATTTGCAAATTAGTTCCAGGTAGGATATCACAAACTACTTGAGTTTATTCCAGGAAAGCAAGGTTAGTTTAACATTTTCAAATCAATAAATGAAAATCACCTTATTAACAAAATAAAAAAGCCTTTTTTTAATTTAAATTCCTCTCAACAGGAATGTGATAAAATTCAATACCCATCTGTGATAAAAATTCTTCACAAACTACATCAAACATCACATTTAATAGTTTAATATTGATAGAAAGAAGGATGCCTACCATCACCATCTCCACTCAATGTTGTAATGAAGGTCCTGGTCCATGTAATTAAGGTGAGGAAAAGAATGAGACTGGGAAAATATAAGATGAGCCTGAAACACTGTGTTACACTGGAAAGTATGGAAATGCTCAAAGAAAATAGGGACATATCAACGGACAAGAGCCACCTTGTGAGGATGTGGGGCAGAGGGAACCCTCATGCACTGTTGGTGGGAATGCAGGCTGGTGCAGCCACTATGGAAAACAGTATGGAGTCTCCTTAAAAAACTAAAAATGGAACTGTCTTTTGATCCAGCGATTCCACTACTGGGACTATACCCAAAGAATCCTGAAACACCAATTCAGAAGAACCTATGCACACCTATGTTCATAGCGGCACTATTTATAATAGCCAAGTGCTGGAAACAGCCTAAGTGCCCATCAGTGGATGACTGGATCAAAAAACTTTGGTACATTTACACCATGGAATTCTATACAGCAGAAAGAAAGAAGGAACTTGTACCCTTTGCAACAACATGGATGGAACTGGAGAGTATTATGCTTAGTGAAATAAGCCAGTCAGTGAAGGACAAATATATGATCTCACCCATTACGGGACAATAATGAGCAAAACTAACAACAAGCAAAATAGAACCAAATATAAGAATACAGTGAACAGGCCTTCAGTGGTCAGGGGGAAAGGGGTTGGGGGGCGGAGGGGAGGCAGAGGCAAGGAAGGGGAGCAGTTTAGACAAGAACCTAGTATAAAGGAATCATGGACATGGACAACAGGTGGGATTGACTTTGGGGGGAATGGGTGGGTGGGGACGGGGACAGAGGGGAGCAAAAAGGGGACGGATGTAATATAACAATAAAATTAAGTTAAAAAAAAAGCCACCTTGAAGGAGCGTCTACTGGCTAAATCTGGGACAATGTGACCTCAAAGTAAATAGTGATGGTAATAAATTACAACAATAAAAATTTTAATCTAAAATCCAGATAGACAACTGGGGAGAATGTAAACCTTTCCTCGCAGGTTTTTAATAACCGTTACCAACATGGGTGCTACAATCAGTGGGTGACAGGCTAATAAGGTACAGGGTATTTACAGAGTCCCACAGGATCTCTCAATGTATAATTTATTAATTTCTAAATACGAAAGAGAAATTAAACGGAAAAACCTGACAATGTGTCAAGCAATTGTTCAAACCTAACAGGACAAACTGTCATCAGAGGCTTTCTGACATGATGTACCGAGGAGGACACATTATCAGTCATGCAGTATTCTGACAAAAACACAAAATGTGACTCTTAAAATATTAGGGACAATAAAGAAAACAAACCTTAAGATAAAGGATAGAAAACAGAAGAGGGTCAAGGGAATAAAAACGGTCCAGTTGTTGTTGACATCATGGAGCCCCCGGATGAGTGTCACTGAAAGCCAACGCTACTTCCTACTGTAAAGTGTCTGAGACGGGCTCCTTTCAGCTCAGCTCAGGCCTAAGAACAATCTTTCAGGTCCCAATTTAAAAGTAACCTTCTCAGAATGAGTATTTTCAACCTGTGAACTAGGCCAGGACCCCATTTCTATACTGAAAACAACTCATACTCCTTTGTAGCACATCTCAAAATTAAATTTTAAAATATAAAATTATATATTTACCACCTGTCTTCCCCATGAAATTATAAATTTCTAGAGGACTGGGTATTCTCATCACTCTATTCCCATTGACAATCACAGCACCCAGAACATAAAGAAATACATGAGTGACGAACATATGGCACAATAAAGAAATCATGAATAAATGAACATTGTTGGGAAATACGGTATTCAACATAAACCCATGACTGAAGTGTGTACCCTATTGCTAAGCACAAATTGGTTTTGGTTTTACCATTTTGGATGAAAAACCTCTGAAGCAGAGGCTGCTCTTTTCTCTATCCTTTCGGATTATCACTATGCACACCAACGTTCCTATAATACTGTTGATATGATGCCTTCAGGAGCTATAGATGCGCAGAGCATGTCCGTTGTAAAACACGTGGGCCAAGACTAAAGGGCTTTTCTGATTCTTGGAACTCCTTTTTTTCTTACATTTATTTTCTTTTTTTCCTGCTTTTTAAAAATTTTTTATTTTAATTTTATTGTTGTATTACATCCATCCCTTTTTTACTCTCCCCTATGTCCCCTTCCCCACCCACCCTCTCCCCACCAGTCAATCCCACTTGTTGTCCATGTCCATGGTTCTTACTATTTTCTTATTTTTTGTACAATTTATTGAGCTGTTACAGTTGTCCCAAACTCCTTTCCCTTTGCTCCCCTCCACCCAAGCCCCCTATTCCCTCCTGCAGTCCCACCCCCCACCTTAGTTCATGTCAATGGGTTGTACATATAAGTTCTCTGATTTCACTCTTTCTTCATTTATTTGTATCTTCCCTCTAAATATCTTGGACCCACCAAGTATGTTCCCTAATCCCTGTACCATTTCCCCATTTCTCCCCCTTCCCTCTCCCAGTTGATAACCGTCCCAGTGATCCTATTCTGGTTGTCTGCTTGGTTTGCTTTTGTTCTTTCCATTTTTCATGTTCTGTTGTTGATAGCTGTGAGTTTGTTGTCATTTTAATGTTTATAGTTTTTATCTTTTTCTTAAATAAGTCCCTTTAACATTTCATACAATAAGGACTTGATGACAATGAGTTCTTTTACCTTTACCTTGTCTGGGAAGCACATTACCTGCCCTTCCATTTAGAATGACAGCTTTGTTGGATAGAGCAATCTTGGTTGTAGATCCTTGCTTTTCACCACTTTGAGTAGTTCTTGCCAGGTCCTTCTTGCCTGGAAATTTTCTTTTAAGAAATCAGCTGATATTCTTATAGGTACCCCTTTGTAGGTAACTCTCTTCTCTTGATGCTTTTAAGATTCTCTCATTATCTTTAATCTGTGGCATTTTAATTATGATGCATCTTGGTGTGGTTGGATTTGGATCTAGCTTGTTTAGGACTCTGTGCTTCCTAGACTTGTGTATCTATTTCCTTTGCCTAATTTGAGAAGTTCTCCTTTATTTTTTCACACAAGTTTTGATTTTCTTGCCCTTCTTCTTATCCTTCTCGCAGTCCTATGATTTGGATGTTGGTATGTTTAGTAATCCCAGAAGTTCCTAAGCTTCTCATTTTTTTTCAAAACTTTTTTGCATTTTCTATGTTGGATGACTGTTTTAGTTCTTCCTTATGTTCCAAATCATTGATTTGAACCCCATTTTCCTTCCCTTCACAACTGGTTTTGTGTGTATTTTCCTTTGTTTCATTTTGCCTGGCCTTCACTTTTTCCTCATGTTTACCACCGTACTCAAGCATATCTGTCAAGTCTGTGAGCATGTTTACCACCAGCATTTTAAACTGTGTGTCTGTCAGACTGGCAATCTTTTCATCTGTCAGGTTATTTTTTTCTTTTTTTAAAAAAAATTTAGTTTATTATTATTTTTAGAGAGAGGGGAAGGGAGAGAGGCCGACAGGGAGAAAGACATCGGTGCATGGCTGCCTTTCACCTGCCTCCAGTTACAGACCTGGCTGTATACCTGGCTTGCAACTGGGTTAGGTGTCCTGGCTGGGAATCAAACCAGTGACCTTTGGGTTTTCAGGGCAGCACCTTAACCACTGTGCCACCAGCCAGGGCAGGCTGTCTATTTCTTTATCACTTAGTTCAGCCACTGGGACCTTGATCTGTGCCTTTTTTTTTCCAGTCATATTTCTTAAGTCTCCATATCCTGACAGGCTCTGGTGTGCTAGTTCTTAGGTAGAGCTGTTGCATCTATTAGTTGCAGTGTTGGAGCCTGGGGTATTTGCCCGTGCATGGTGACCTGTTTCACCAGGTTGTGGCACTGTACGTGTGGGAGGGATCTGAGAGGGTAGTATGCCACTTGCTCTGCACTCGCACCCTTTTCAGGCACTTCTCCCGCTTCTCGTATAGGGTTAGCTCTTCTCTAGTTCTGTGGTGCCCAGAATGGGTGGGTCTATAGATGTTTCAGGATCTTGGGTGCTTCTAAACAAATGGACTCTTCCCAATACTTCCTCCACTCCAACTCTCACTGGTTTTCACAGTCAAGAGAAAGCAATGTGGCTCCCCTCTGCCATGATGGAACAGTGAGCCAGGCTATCTTGTCTGGTACTGGGCGCATTCAATAGGTGCCCCTACGGTGATTTATTTTCGCTGGCCAACTCCTGCCACTCTTCCACCTGCACTGCCATCTTGTGCAGCTGCATGGCCAACTGTGCCAACAATCCCTTTGCCTTACTGTTTCCTCGGTGTCCTGGCTCCACCTCTTCCATCTGGACGAGCATTTCTTCCTTCTATCGGTTGTTTGTTGGATTTCCTGTAGTTTGACCGTTCAGGAATTTCTGGATGTCTCCATGTCTGAGGTAGATGTACTGTTTTTGGTTGTGGTAAGAGACACAGTGTGTCTATCTATGCCTTTGTTTTGGATCTCCCTGGAGCTCTTTACTTCATGGTCAATCAGTAAAACACCAAAGTTTAATTCTTAATTCTGGTCTCTATTTCCCTGGCAAACAATCAACTGTCTGTCATATCTTATTTGTTAAATTATAGGTAATGCAGTATTAGTTCTGAATAACAAACTTCAGAATACTACAAGTACAGTGAATACATTATCAGTGTGTGACTTATCTGTCCTGGGTAATCATAGGCAGTTTTTATTTTCCTTCAGGGTTTTGGCCACATTCCTTAGAGTTTAAATTGGTATCTAATTAATGCTTTACTATATATGTCCATGAGAACTGTTTAGTAATAACACAAATCAACAGGAAATACTACATAGCTATGAAAAGAAAAGGAGATCTCTAACGCTCTATATTGTTCAGTAGAAAGAAACAAGGTATCAGATTATATATTCGGTTTAATAAAAGAAAATGATAAATTTATACATAATTATAATGTACACATACATAAGTTTATATTTCTTTTTGAAAATACAAGCAATAAAGGATAAACAGAAAACTAGTAAAAATGATTACCCCCCCCAAAAAAAAATTACCCACAACATACCATGAAATGGCTACTATCAAAAAGAAAAAGTGTTGACAAGGAAACATACACTACAAATTGGAACCCTATTCATTATCGCTCAGAATGTAAAAATAGTAAAGCTACTATAGAAAACAGTATGAGGGTTCCTCAAAAAAATACTTTTTTAATATTTATTTTTAGAGATAATGGAGGGAGGGGAAAAAGGAGAAAGGGAGAAACATTGCAGGGTGAGAGAAACATTGATTGGTTGACTCTCACACATCCCCAACCAGGGACTAGCCCGCATCCCAGGCATGTGCTGTGACCGGAAATTGAACTGGTGGTCTTTTGGTTTGCAGGACAATACTCAACCAAGTAAGCCACATGAGTCAGAGCCTCAAAATTTTGAAATAGAATGACCATATGATACAGCAATTCCATTTCTGGGTATATAGCAAAAGGAACTGAAAATAGGGTCTCAAAGAGACTATAAAATGTGGCAACAACTCTGTCCATCAACAAATGAATAGATAAGCAAAATGTAGTACTTATGTACCATGGAATAGTATTCAGTCTTAAAAAGGGAATTCTGACACCTGTGAACCCAAAGGCCGCAGGTTCGATTCCCCAGCCAGGGCACATAACCAGGTTGCAAGCCAGGTCTCCAGTCAGATCAGTGGCTGGAGTCAGGTGAAAGGTAACCATACATTGATGTCTCTCTCCTTCTCTGCCTCTCTCCCTTGCCCTCTTTCTAGAAATAATGAAATAAAAAAAAAATAAAAAAAAAAGGCATTCTGACATATGCTACAATCTTGAAATTAGGAAAAGTGAAATATATTAGCCAGAAACAAAAAGGCAACTTTTATATGGTTCCACTTATATGCAGGACCTAGAGTAATCAAAATCATAAAGACAAAAAAAAAAAAATCATAAAGACAGAAAGTAGAATGATGGCTGCCAGAGGCTAGAGAAGGGAGAATTGGGAATTACTGCTTAATAGGTATAGTTTAAGTTTCATAAAAGAGTTCTGGAGATAAATGGTGATGATGTTATAAAGGGTGCAAGCAATACATTGGCAATAACTTTGCATCTCCTTATTTCATGTGCTTCTTATCAATTATGAAAATTTACGTTTCTAGGGTTCATGTAGAAGGAATATGAAGGTGAAGCACCCATCATTTCTGGACTGCATGCAGGACAAAATTATGCTAATTACACAATTATGAAATTGTGGACTTCAAGAACATCCCTTCATGTACAGTTGACAATGTGAAGGTGTATGATGTTGATCCTGATGTTGTCACATCAACAAGGAAAACACATAAGATATGCAAGGATTGCACAAGTCCAGGTATTGGACGCAGAATCCAGGAGATCATCAATAAAGAACCAGGAAAGTCAATGCACTCCAAAGCAAGAGAACTGAAGATGTCAGATGCAATGGTTTGCAAGATAATTGCTTAATATATCAGATATGGATTGTATGTTCTTAGAAGAGGCCAGTTTATGACACAGCAGACAAAGGAAAGGCACTTTGAAAAAGCAAGGAAACTGGCTCTGGCTAGTGACACAGTGGATAAGGCACCAGCCTGCAAACCCAAAGGTTCGATTCCCCTGCCAGAGCACATAACCAGATTGTGAGTCAGGTCTTAGGTCATATCAGTAGCTGGAAGAAAGTGAAAGGCAACCATACATTGATGTCTCTCTCCCTCTCTCTTCCCCTCTCTCTAAAAAATTAAAAAAAAAAAAAAAAAAAAACTTTAAAAAATAAAAAATGACTATGTTCATGTATTTACATAAACAAATTTATTTTAAAATATAGCACTTTTAGTCCTGGCTGGTAGCACAGTGGATAAGGCACCAGCTTACAAACCCAAAGGTCACTGGTTTGATTCCCAGCCAGGGCAACATTAACTAGGTTGCAAGCCAGGTCTCCAGGTCTGTAACTGAAAGGCAACCATATATTGATGTTTCTCTGCCTCTCTCTGAAAAATAATAAAATCATACACACACACATATATATATATATATATATATATATATATATATATATATATATATAAACACTCTTGTGGTACGTTATTTAGTTTACTAAAATTTTGCCAATTTATCACATATATCCTGTACAGTAATATGAATGTGCTCAAAGCCACTGAACAATACGCTTGCAAGTGATTAAGATGGTAAATTTTATGCGTATTTTAACAATTTATTTAAAAATTGGAAAAGGATTATTCACAAGAGAAGAGGAGGAACAGAGATGAAACATCAGACTTTCCTAAATAGTTTTGTAGTTTAATTTTGAACCATGTAAATGTTGCATGTAATATCAAATAAAACTTAAAAAGAAACATCTAAAGATCAAAATGAAGCTCAGGAGAGTGGAATACAATTTTTTTAGGTACTGAGAGGAAGATCTGTCAACCTGGACTTCTATACTGAGTAAGACCATCTTTTACATCTAGGGCAGAAAAAAAAGATTTCTTTTTGCAAAAAAATATAGTTTATAACTAAAAGGTCCTCATTATATGAAATTCTCAGGGTCTAATATACAAAAGGAAAGTAATTCCAAATAACAAATTTTAAAAAATCAAAACTTTGGCCCTGGTTGGTGGCACAGTGGATAAGGTCCCGGCCTGCAAACCCAATAGTTGCTGGTTCGATTTCCCAGCCAGGCCACATAACCAGGTTGCAAGCCAGGTCTCCAGCCAGGTTCATGGCTGGAGGCAGGTGAAAGGCAACCATACACTGATGTTTCTCTCCCTCTCTCTCTTCCTCTCTCTCTGGAAATAATAAATAAAATATTTAAAAAAATTAAAATAAAAATTATAATAAAAAACTTTGAAGTTTTTTATGTCTTTAAGGCATAAAAGAGAATGTAGCGTGGGGAGCATGGAGTGGGTTAGGATAAAAAGGACACAGAACACAGGTAGATATACTCCGACCCTGGGCCCCATGCTTACTGACTGCATCTATCAAAATTTGAAAACCTAAAGATAATCAGTAACTAATTAAGTTGACAAGAATAGAGAAAGAGAGATTCACACATTGAAATGGGGCTCCCCTGGGCTACACAATGAGGGACAGGAAGGGAAGGAGGTAAATTAAAGCCTCTGCCTTGGGAATCCAAAGTAAAAACATCTCACTCTGTTTAAGAATGGCCACCCCAATGGATGTAATACAACAACAATAAAATAAAATTAAAAAAAAAAAAAAAAAGGAATGGACACTGCAAATCTCCCCAAAAAGTGTCTGGGCAGACTGGGTTCCCCTATAAACCTTATTTCCTCCTTTTCCTGTATTTGAGTGGGATGGCTTAGGAAGACACTTAGAACTAACTGCCTGAAAATCCTGTAAGAAAAGTGTGGGGAAAGGGATGCTGTGTCTAGGCTCCCCAGGGAGTTTCCCCACGCTGGTCCCCATCCCAGATACAGACACTTGCACCCTGCCTGTCCCAGGGAGAGCATGGCTCCCTCCAGAGCTGGGTGGGCCCTGGGTAGAAAAGCAGGTCAATCTGTTAGCATGGACTGAATTATGACTTTTAAAAATTAAGACATAAAATAAGCTAGCTTCCATCTGTATTTCTGCTGTAGGTCTCACAAATGGTAGGAGCAAGTCTGGAACTCTCAAGTCAAATACTACGTTCCCAATTGTTCACTTAATCGCTGTGCTGCACAACAAATGTGTTCTACAGAATACATATATACATATGTAAACGTGTATGTGTGTGTGTGTGTGTGTGTGTGTGTGTGTGTGTATTTTTAAAGATTTTATTATTTTTTAGAGAGAAGGGAAGGGAGGGAGGAAAAAAGAGAGCGAAACATCAACGTATGGTTGCCTTTCACCGGCCTGCAGGAGAGGACCTGACTTGCAACCCAGATATGTGCCCTGACTGGGAATCGAACCAGCGACCCTTGGGTTTGCAGGCCAGTGCTCAAATCCAGTAAGCCATATCAGTCCGGGTATAGAATATCTTCATGTACCAAGTATTACATCAAAAAAGATAATAAATCGCCCAGGTGGGAGTGGCTCAGAGATTAAGCATGGGTGTTTGAACCAAACGGGTCATCATCTTGATTCCCAGTCAGGACACATGCCTGGTTACAGGCCAGGTCCCCATTTGTGGACAACAAGAGGCAAGCACATAGTGGTATTTCTCTCCCTCTCCTTCTCTCTCCCTTCTCCTTTCTCAATAAATAAATAAATAATAATCATACAAAAATACATAATAAATCTAAAAAAGATGGAAGAGCCCTGGCCAGGTAGCTCAGCATTGTCCCAATATGGAGAGGTTGGAGGTTCTATTCCAAGTCAGAGCACATAAAAGAATCAACCAATGAATGCATAAATTGAGACAACAAATCAATGTCTCTCTCTCTCTCTCTGAAATCATTAAATAAAAAAAGTTAAAATGTAGAAGAAAGGAGAGAGGCCAAGAAATACTAATATTAGTGTTTAAGGTAGTTTAATTACTTACCATCATTCTTTAATTTTCTTCCATGCCAAGAAAGTCATTGATCACATAAAGACATGGGGTGTGACTCCTAGAATTAAATATATACAGACTATTATTCATAGCCTTGTCAGGAAGTATTATTCATAATAAGATAGAAATCTCATTTCCACAAGTTTCTCATTAAGTTAACAACAGAAAATGAAATTGTGCCTGTTTCAATGTAATATAGTATGCTTTAAATATTCCATGCTTAAAAAAAAAAAAAAAAAAGGCAACCCACAGGATTCAAACTTTTTTTTACTACCATTTTTAAACACACACAGACACTTTATATCCTGACTCAGTTTAGATATGCTTAACTAAAACAAGAGTTTAATAAAGTAATTTATTCCTGTTGTGTGATTTCCCCCCTTTGTCACTGGACTTAGGACCCACTAATATGAAACACTGTGTAAACTCTTGTTAGGAATTTTCAAAAACTGAGATTGTACCAGAATACCTTAAAGACCAATTACACAAGACTGCATAGGGGAGACCTTACTTTTCAGGGAACCTACTTAAAATGGCCAGATCTTTACTCAAAGATATCCAAAGCAGAGAAACAGGACAGAACACAAAGGGACCAGGAAATTGCTAGAAAGAATGACCTAACCTTGTAAGAGGGGCTAAAAAGAACAAAGAAAAGCAAGCAGCCATTGGTGCCAAACCTTCTGAGAAGAGAGCCTATTTATTCTTGATCAAGTGAATTGGCTCAGTTGGTTAGAGCATCATTCTGACACCCCAAGGTTGGGGGTTCGATCCCCAGCAGGGCACGTACAAGAATCCACCCATGAATTCATGAACAAGTGTAACAACAAATCGATGCCTCTCTCTCTAAAACATCAACAAATTAAAAAAAAAAAAAAAAAAAAAAAAGCAAGGTATCCTTTGGACTGTCACCATAGTTATTTATAAACGCATTTGTGCAGTGACACTGATTATGCTGTCATGCGTAGTCCAGCAGGCGGTTAACTACAGAAAACAAGTAATTGCGGCTCCACCGAGTGCAAAGAAGGAAGCCTGGCTGAGGCTTCCCACGGGCCAGGAGCCGCTCTGCATGCCTTGCAAGACATCGCGTGTAGCTACTATCACGAATGATGCGGTGGAAAACATGTTCCCTCTTTTCCCGGTGAGAAAACCAAGCGCCTGAGCAATCAGCAGGCTGCCCAGGGACGGGTCACAGCGCCGGTCCCCCTTCAAAGCCACCACGCGGCTCCTGCTCCCGCAGCCAACCTGCCAAATCACGGCAAGTGGCCTTTCTGATTCGTGCAAACACGAATGCCGCACTGGGTCGTCATTACTCAGAGCATTTCACCATTTGGCACAAATCAACAGGCAACCAGCATCAATGCGGAGAAAGTCAAAGTTAATAGGAAAATATACGCACAGGGGGCGGAGCAGGACACCCTGCGCGGAGCGGGGCGACGCTCCGACCAGCCACCCGGGACTGCACGCAGTTTGCACCGCAGGTGAGCTGGGGCGACAGGTCGCCTCTCCCGGCCGCGGTTTCCCGTTCCCGATGCGAGCCGGGCGCCCGTCCCAGCTCCGCCCGGGCCGCTTAGGCGCAGGAGCCGCAGGAGCCGCAGGAGCCGCGGACGCGGGGCGGGGAGCCCGGGCCCGCAGCCACAGCGGCCGGAGGGCGGGACCGCGACCCGCAGGACGCTCGCTCCGCTCCGCTCCTTCGCCGAGAATCCCGCCGGCGCGGACGCTAGAGGCGGCGGCAGGTGCGGCTCCCGCGCCGGCCTCTGCGCTTCCCACCCGCCCGCCGGGCCAGGCGCGGGCGAGGCCCCGGGCGTCTCCTCCCCGCCCGGCCGCCGGGCAGGGGACGCGCCGAAAGCCGGCTGACAGGCGGCAGACGGCGGCCTTCGCCTGTCAGCGCGGGGCGGGCGCGGACGCTCCTCAGGGAGCCCCTGGCCCGGGGCGCACTCGCGGCGACCCCCGCGGCCCCCGCCCCGCGCCGCGCTGCCGCCCGGCCCGCAGGCCTCCCGGGCGACCCCGGGCCCGCCGCCGCCGCCGCCCCCTCCCCCAGTCGCGCTCCCGGGGCTCCGCGCCCGCCGGCCCAGGCGCGGGAGCGGTGGAAGGGCGCACCCCGCCGCCGCGGCGCCCCGTGGTCCCCGCCGGCGTCCCGCCCAGCGCGGCCCGGAATTGGGGACGCGCGCCCTCCGCGGACACTCACCCCGCCGCCTAGCGCCGCGCGGGCGGCCCAGCGTCCCGCCGGGAAAGGGGCGGGGCCGGGGCCCACGTGACCCGCGCGCAGGCGCAGTGGCGGCGGGGGGGGGCCGGAGGCCGGGTCCGCCCAGCGCGGCGCGCGCCCTGCCGTCTCGGTACCCCGCGCGCGCTCGCCCGAGCCCGGTCTTCGCCCGGCGGAGCCTCGCGGAGGAGGGACCATCAGACTGAAACCACGGCGCTGAACCAAAGGGGACAAAACGTGGACCTCCGGCACCATCTTCACCCAACTGGGCGCTCAGCCGCCGCGGCCTCCCCGCTCCTCGTCACCCACGACAGCGGGGAGGTCGCGTGCCCTGCAGGGCGCCTCACTAGGAGCCGCGTCCGCGTGCCGAAAACTGTCGCCGCCGGCCCTGTCACCAACTCGCACGCGCACCGGAGCCGGGGTCAGGGTGAAGGGACCGTAGGGGCGGAGGCAGCCCAGCCCGGGCCGGGTAACCCAGTTTCCCACGGACATTTCAAGTGTCCCGCGGAGTCGCCGCAGAGGGGAAGCAGGGCTGCGTCGGGACAGGAGAGGGCCCGCCCCCGTTCCTGATTGGTCCATTTCTAGACAAGTCGGTCCCGATTGGTCCTTGGAGATGTAGGCGGAGCTACACCTCTGTGGGCACCGGGCAGTCAGTCCGAGTAGCGCAAGTTGATCCCAGGAGCTGAGCGCAAGGTTCCTTGCGCCGACAGGAACCCGCAGAGGGAGGTTTGGCGGCCCAATCTGTGGCTTCTCACTGAAATGCAGCCAGACTGGGGCACCTCTGCAAACAATGGCTGTTAGCCTCTGGTTATGATTCCAAGGCCCATTAAGTGGGAGGGTGTAGTCTTTTCCAAGAAGAGGGAACAATGTTATTGACTCTGTTCTGGCTCCTCCTCCCTCTTGCCTTTTTAGGAAACGGGCGCTTTCATTGATTTTTATTTAACAGAAGCGTCTTGCACCCCTATCACATTAGCAGATGCGATTGTAGATGGTTGGAGTTAGTAAGTAGATTTGAAAAGTTCCTGCCTTCTTGGCCCAAAGTGGAGGCATAATAAACAGTAATCATAACAAGTTATATGATAAGGTGATAATCACTACAGTAAATAAAATAAGGATCAAGAGGATGAAGTAGGGACTGCAGTTTCCTAAAAGGTGATTAGAACCTTATCCTCATCAGTTATCACCTCTCTCCTAACCCTGAAGGTTCACATCTTCTCTCCTCAAAAGATTAATATAAGCGTAAACCAACAAAATCCCTCCAATTTAATGATCATTCAGTGTAAACCGTTTCTTCAATAACTGCCCTATAGTCTTCAGTTCCTGACTTCATTGCTCCGTAGTTCTTGTAGTAACGTCAACAAATAGTCGCAGCAGAATGTGCTAACTGCTATAGCAGAGGAACATACAAAGCACAATGACGGTACAAAGAGACGTAAGAGATCAACAGCTTTCAGGAAACAAGTATGCTGGATATGGAAGGTTGAGTAGGACTTTTCCAGAAGGAAAAAAAATAGTTTTGAACACAGGCCCTGGCCAGGTAGTTACATTTGTTAAAGCATCGTCCTAATACACAACATTTTTAGGTTCAATTCCCAGTCAGGGCACATACAAGACGCAACCAATGAAGAACAGTAATACTCTCTCTACCCCCACACCCAATCCTTTCCTCTCTCTGAAATCAATAAAAAAATTTTTCCCAGAATTTTAAAATCTTCTGAGCTCTTTCTATGGATCGGACACCTTAAATGGAGTATTTACTGTCCTCCCCACACAAAAAGTTTATACATTTTATTACTGCATTTTTTACAGACTTCTTTACAAATTAAGTCACTGAAAGTTGTAAAGCAGGTGAGCTACAGAAATTGAAGATCTACACTTGATGTGTCTGCATTATTTCACAGGACCATACTATTGTACTTCCATTAGGACAGAGGGCATACGATCAATAGTTGTACAAGCTGTATGATGACCTCTACATCAAGTTCAAGAACAGGAAAACGTATTGTGCTTGGCAAAGGGTTTCCTAGGTACTTGCTTAGCTAGCTGGGGGTTTTTGTTGTTGTTGTTTTGTTTTTAAAGATTTTATTTGCTTTAGAGAGAGAAACATCAGTGTGTGGCTTCCTCTCGCGGGTCCCTAGCTGGGGACCTGGCCTGCAACCCAAGCCTGTGCCCTGACTGGGGGTCGAACCCATGACCCTCTGGTTCCCCGGCGGCCCTCAATCCACTGAGCCCCACCAGCCAGGGCGCTAGCTATTCTTGCCATGCAATCATCGTGTACTGTTCTACCTGTTTGTTTTTTCATGAGCAAACAGGCTTTCAAGGGCAAGAAACTTGGCCAAGCTCAAATTGAGCATCGGATACAAGAATGTCGCCTGTCGGCGTGCGTTTGTTGGTCCTATTCCAGTGAAATAATTCAGTAGAGACACATTGAATAGTGGGAAACGGAGACTGCCCGTTGGTTCTCCTGGCCAGGTTTTTTTTCCAACTACTGTACTGTGGTCACCCTAACCGCCTGCCTTTTTCTCACCGAGGGAAACAGGACAGACACGTGGAGCGGACAGGAATTTGTGTCAAGAAGCCGACAACCCTCCTAGACCCCGCAGGGGCCTGAGTGAGAAAGTCGTCTGCCGAGGTTCTCCGCTCCCTCGCCTCGCCCCGCCCCCTGCCCACGGGCCAATCAGCGACGCGGCAGGAGCCACGCCCCTCCGCCGGAGTTATATAAGGGTGTCCCGGGGGTCGCACTGCGCAGTCGTGGCTTGGGCGTGAGCGCGCCGGCCTGGAGGAACGGTCCCGCCGCCCTCGGCGCTGCGACCCCACGTACGCCGCGCCGCCGAGCGCCGCCCGCGCCCGCCTCGCCCAGTGTCCGCGGCGGCCGGCGCGATGGGGCTGGGCCCGAGTCCCGCGGGGCTTGGGGTGCTGCCGCTGCTGCTGCTGCTCTGCGCCGCGGCCGCCGCGGCCGCGAACGGGCACGGCGACCACCGCACCGACTACGACCGCGAGGCGCTGCTGGGCGGCCAGGTGAGGCGGCCGGGCCGGGCCTGGGGGGCGGCCGCGCCGGGTCCCGGGGGGCCTGGTCCGGGCGCCGGGCGGGCCGCCGCTCGCTGGGGCCCCGGGCCGCGACCCCGCGCTCCCCCCGCACCAGGCGGTGTCACCGAGGCGGAGGGGCCGGGCCTGGAAGAGCAGGTTGTCTACCGGGAGGCGGTGGCGGCCGTGCTTCGCTCCACCATTTTGCTGCTGGGGTAGTAACGCCGCCTTGTGTGTGTCGCTTACCCCCCGAAGGAAGAAGTGGACGAATATGTTAAGCTCGCCCCCGAAGAGCAACAGAAAAGGCTCAAGTCGATCATCAAGAAGATCGACGTGGACGCCGACGGCTTTCTCACGGAAAGTAAGGACGTGGTGCCCGGCTAACAATGGACGCGGGCGCGTTGCCAGCGCCCCGGTAAATCCGAGGTGCTGGGAGAGGGTGGGAAGGGCGTCGTGAGTCGGCTGTGTGCTCGGAAAGCGCTACTTTTTACTTATTTTTTACAGTGGAACTGTAGGGGTGGGCGTGGGTCAATCAGATGCTAACATCTCAAGTGTGCAGGTCTGTAATACATCCTCTGTATTTTGGATTGTGTGTCCACCAGCCAAGGTAAAATCTTCCTTCACCTTTGGCTTTTTACTATCCCTCCAGCTCCCTTCCCCCCGGTATACCTGGAAATCTTTAGACACAGGATACGAAATAAAAGTCAGTGCTTTCTTTCAATAATAAATAGAAGCCCCATTGACCCTCCATGTTTGCGCAAGTCATACTGTGAGCAAACACCCTCCTCCTGATAGGACTTTTGTCAGTGTCAACAAATGAATCATTCTGGAGATATGCTAAAAACGAACTTAAGGTATTAAGTGATTCATTGCTCTCTTGATATACATATTTTTAGAATTACAAGACGTAGCCTTTTTTAAAGAAGTACAGAAATACCTGTTGCATGTGAATTGTGTTCATTATAAATTAATAGAGTCAGTAGGGGCCCTAGAATCATCTCATCTGACTTTCTTTTATAGAGATGAATGCCTTTTTCAAGTCAATGACAAAGTCAGGACTAGAATACAAATCTGATGTTAACTCAATGTTTAATATCCTTCCCTTAAAAAAGAAAATCTTACTGCTCTTAGGTAGGTTCTGTAAGCTGAAGTGAAATGCACTTATTATTAAAAATATTCTCCAGTGGATAAGGCCGCAGCCTGCAAACTCAAAGGTCATCGGTTTGATTCCCCAGCCAGGGACCATACGAGGCTGCAAGCCAGGTCTCCAGCCAGGTCTGTGGCTGGAGGCAGGTGAAAGGCAACCATACTTTTGGAGTCTTCCTTGTTCCTACTCCTATTTTCATGAGTACAAGAAAACCAATTCTCATTAAGTATTTGCAAACACTGAATATTTTTTTTCTTCTAGAGGTTGTTTAGAAATCCTCAAATTAGGAGAATCACTGTTAACATTTACCATGTTCTTGGAAATTCTCATAGGTGAACTCAGTTCCTGGATTCAGATGTCTTTTAAACATTATGCTATGCAAGAGGCAAAACAACAGTTTGTTGAATATGATAAAAACAGTGACGGTAGCGTGTCGTGGGACGAATACAACATTCAGATGTATGATCGCGTGATTGACTTTGATGAGAACACAGCTCTGGATGATGCCGAAGAGGAGTCTTTTAGGCAGGTATGTGCACAAGTTGTTCCTTTTGATATTGGTTCACTTTACCTTATCACAGGAATGAGCACAAGATGGCCCAAGGTCATAGGCTGCAGTGCCTTGTTCTCCAGACAGCCAGTCACCCTCTGCACTTCAGTGGTCAGTGCAATGGTTTGCTTAATAGCCAGGTTTAATACTCTTACTGTGACTGTCTACATTATATCCTTGCATCTCTTTTTCTTGGCAGCATCATCTGTCCTCATTTCCAGAATAGGTGTTTTCTCGTGTGTGTGTGTGTGAGTGTATTTTTAGAGACGAGAAAGGAAGAGAAACATCAATGTGTGGTTGCTTGACCTACACCCGAACTGGGGACCTGGCATGCAACCCAGTCATGTGCCCCCACTGTGAATCTTAACTAGCAATCCTTTGTTTCACAGGCAAGAAGTGCTCAATCCACTGAACCACACCAGCCAGGGCTGTGTGTGTGGATTTCAAATATATATCTCATTATTTTATTTTTATGTTATCAAACAATCAGGCTTATGTAATATTTACTAAGGAGAAAGAATTTATAGGAGCCCCATTACCATTTTAAGCATATAGTTATATATAAAGTAACGCTTTTTAAAAAGGTTTTAAGTTGACGTGGAATAAACATAACATAAAATTTGCCATTTTAGGCCCTGGCTGGTGGCACATTGGATAAGGCCCCAGCCTGCGAACCCAAAGGTTGTTTTTTTGATTCCCCAGCCAGGGCATAACCAGGTTGCAAGCCAGGTCTCCAGCCAGGTCCATGGCTGGAGGCAGGTGAAAGACAACCATACATTGATGTCTGTCTCTGCCTTTCTCCCTTCCCCTCCCTGTGAAAATAAGTAAAATTTTTTAAAAATTTATTTACCATTTTAGCCATTTTTAGGTGTGCAGTTAGTAGTAGTAGAACATTCACACTGGTATGCAATCCATCTCCCGAACTGTTTATCTGGTAAAGCAGAAACCATAACCCTATTAACTCCGTCTCCCCTTCCATACCCTCTGGCAACCACTGTTCTACTTCGTTGTCTCTGGATTTGACAAATGTAGGTCCCTCACAGCATTTGTGGGTGTTTTTTGTTTTATACTAGCTTACTTCACTTAGCATAAGACCCTCAAGGTTCCTTCATGTTGTAATATGTCATTTTTTCCTTTTTTAAGACTAGATAACATTATTTATATATCATATTTTGTTTATTCATTTATTTATAAATGGACACTTGGTTCGAGTCAACACTTTGGTTTTTGCGAGTAACGCTGCAGTGAACCTGGATGTACACATATGTGTTTGACACCTTTTAATTCTTTTAGGTATCTACCCAGAAGTGCAATTAGAACTGCTGGATCTTATGGCAGTGTTATTTTAACTGTTTAAGGAACTGCAATACCATGTTTCCTGGTGGTTGCACCAGATAAAGTAACTCATTTATTAAGGTTCAGTATCACTTTAGTTCTGTTATAACTCATGGTGTTTAATTAGTTTACATGTATGTATACTTCTTCAGCAGAGAGTGGAGGAAGACATTGTTTAGCAAGTATTTAGGAATTGGAAGTTTTTTAAGGTAAATGACTATTTTCTTCAGAAATTGCTATTTCAAATAGTTTTATATTTCAAAATAATTTTAAAGTCCTTTTTTAAAAATATATATTTTTCATATGTGGAAAAAAGAAAACCAAGCACCTTTTTGCAAACTAGTAAGTCTCAAAATATTAGGTGTGCTTACAAAAAATTTGAGCCTCTTTAGATTCTTTAACTTGCCCATTATTAGTATCTACCTTTTAGTTTCTATCATAGCCATATTTCTTCATTGTACATGTTATTTGTTTAAGAATTGGCCGCTCGAATTCTAGAGGTTATCCCTAGCTCATAGTCAGTCATGCATGTCCTGTGCATGTGCCACCAGAGTTGAGGTTCAGGGCTTCTGTCTTGAGCCAGCCTGTATGGCCACACATCCCTGCGCACCACTAATAGTTAAGTAGCTTGGGATAAGTTTTGTAATCTTATGGTTTAATTTCTTCGTATCTAATAATGGGCCATTAGTATGGAGAAATAATAATAAGTAGTGTCAGCTCTATGTTGATTTCCAAGGTAATTTTTGAATAAACTATGTGTTTATATTAAATATTTATACATAATCAGCTTTTAAAAATTGTGGAGGCATTGGTTAAGTATCAGCTTTGGGCTGGTTAGGATTTCATTTACAGAGGACTAGTGTATCTTTTGTTTTTCATTTCTTCCCTCCTTATTTGGGTATTCACCATAGAGCAGAATGAAGAGAGTATGACTGAATGTTTTCACTTCTTATTGCCTAAAAGCAGACATGATGATAATGAGCCTTGAGATTTGTCTATCTAATAGGTATCCTCCTTTATTATATTAACTTACCATTTTTTTAAAGATTCTATTATTTTTAGAGAGAAGGGCAGGGAGGGAGGAAGAAAGGTAGGGAAAGGAACTTGCCTTTAAAAACATCATTCAAGTTCTGATGTTTTTGTAAAGCCAAACCATCATGTGATAGTATGACTTCCTTGCCTAGGAACAACAGAGAAGTTAAATTCAGTATTTTAAAATCTTGCTGTACTTTGATTCTGAGTGTGGTACTTTCTTTATCTTTTACATTTAGCAACCAAAAGATATAATTGCTATCCCACCAAAATATACAAATGCATGTACATGGTTTTGTAAATCTATATTCTTAAGAAGGGGGGCGTGAGGTTTCAAGATGGCGGTTGCTGGTTAGCTAACTGGGTGCAGAGGTGAAGGCCCCTGCGAAGTAAAAGAGGCCGAGAATCATCCCCTCCCGGCTTCTCGCAGTCCCAGAGCCCAGCGGAAGTGTTTGGACATTCTTACGCTGAAACAGTTTTATTTTTTAATGAACAAGTGAACCACACAGATTGTCAACATGGGACGAAGATCTACATCATCCACCAAGAGTGGAAAATCTATGAACCCTACCGACCAAGCCCGAAAAGAGGCCCGGAAGAGAGAATTAAAAAAGAACAAAAAACAGCGCATGATGGTACGAGCTGCAGTTTTGAAGATGAAGGATCCCAAACAGATTATTTGGGACATGGAGAAATTGGATGAAAAGGAGTTTAACCCAGTACAACAGCCACAGTTAAATGAGAAGGTGCTGAAAGACAAATGTAAAAAGCTGCGTGAAACCTTTGAGCGTATTCTACGACTCTATGAAAAAGAGAATCCGGATATTTACAAAGAACTGAGGAAGCTAGAAGTAGAATATGAACAGAAAAGGGCTCAACTTAGCCAATATTTTGATGCTGTCAAGAATGTTCAGCATGTGGAAGTGGATAGCATTCCTTTGCCAGACATGCCGCATGCTCCTTCTAACATCTTGATCCAGGACATCCCCCTTCCTGGTGCCCAGCCTCCCTCCATCCTTAAGAAGACCTCAGCCTATGGACCTCCGAAAAGGGCAGTTTCTATTCTTCCTATTCTTGGACATGGTGTTCCACGTTTGCCCCTTGGCAGAAAACCTCCAGGTCCACCCCCTGGTCCACCGCCTCCTCAAGTCTTGCAAATGTACGGCTGAAAAAGTGGGCTTTGCCCTAGACCTTCCCTCTCATCGGCGAGATGAAGACATGTTGTATAGCCCTGAACTTGCTCAGCGGGGCCATGATGAGGATATTTCCAGCACCAGTGAAGATGATGGCTATCCTGAGGACATGGACGAAGATAAGCATGATGACAGCACTGACAACAGCGACTCTGACAGATCAGGTGGAGAAAGTGAAGGGGATGAATTTGTGCACCGTGATGATAATGAAAGAAACAATGAAGAAAAAAAATCAGGTCTGAGTGTACGATTTGCAGACATGCCTGGGAAATCAAGGAAGAAAAAGAAGAATATTAAGGAGCTGACTCCTCTTCAAGCCATGATGCTTCAAATGGCAGGTCAAGAAATCCCCGAGGAGGGTCGGGAAGTAGAAGAATTTTCAGAGGATGATGATGAAGGTGATTCTGATGATTCAGAAGCAGAAAAGCAATCACAAAAGCAGCATAAGGAGGACTCTCTTTCTGATGGCACAGCTGCTTCCTCACAGCAACAAGCTCCCCCACAGTCTGTTCCCCCTTCTCAGCTACAAGCGCCTCCCATGCCAGGCCCGCCTCCTCTCGGACCACCTCCTGCTCCACCTTTACGGCCTCCTGGGCCACCTACAGGCCATCCTCCTGGACCGCCACCAGGAGCTCCTCCATTCCTGAGACCACCTGGAATGCCTGGTCTCCGAGGGCCTTTACCCCGACTTTTATCTCCAGGACCTCCGCCAGGCCGACCCCCTGGCCCTCCGCCGGGTCCGCCTCCAGGTCTGCCTCCTGGCCCTCTTCCTCGGGGACCCCCACCAAGGCTACCTCCCCCTGCACCTCCAGGTATCCCTCCACCTCATCCTGGCATGATGTGCCCACCTTTGGTGCCTCCACTTGGACCTGCCCCACCTGGGCTTTTCCCACCAGCTCCCTTGCCAAACCCAGGAGTTTTAAGTGCTCCACCCAACTTGAGTCAGCGACCCAAGGTGGATGATACAAGTGCAGCCACCATTGAGAAGAAAGCCACAGCGACCATCAGTGCCAAGCCGCAAATCACTAATCCCAAGGCAGAGATTACTCGATTCGTGCCCACCGCACTGAGGGTCCGTCGGGAGAATAAAGGGGCTACTGCTGCTCTCCAGAGAAAGAGGATGATTCTGCTGTGCCTCTTGCCAAAGCAGCCCCCAAATCTGGCCCATCTGTTCCCATCTCAGTACAAACTAAGGATGATGTGTATGAAGCCTTTATGAAGGAGATGGAAGGGCTGCTGTGACAACTTGGATACCCGAACACACTTCTGTTCACATCATTGGCTCATGGAGAAAAAGGCTCTTAGGAAACTTAGGCAAAAGAACTACTTTCACTGTCAGGGTATTTTCTAATTTCAGTTGAAGGAATATCTTAATGTTTAGCCTTGTTCGGAATTCACTGCACATGAGAGAGTATTTTACTCAGAATAGATTGGTTACTGAAGCAGTTCTGTCCATTCCCTTTTGTGCCACCATTTTCACCTGTTTCTTTTCCTCCAGTTCTTAGGAAACTTGTGATCAGGGAAAACTTTGTTACTTATTTGTTCTGATTCTCTTGTGTGCTGTGGGCACTGGAGTAGATATTTTTTTGGGGGGGGGCGGGAACAGTTTATTTCACCCCATCTTGCTTTTTGTGTTTATTTTTAATATTTTCTTGTAAATATTTTATAATGCAGTGAAATGGATCAACATCATTTCCATATAGAAAGCCAGATGTGTGGGAAGAAAATGTACAATTCTGATTAAAATTATTTCCCACTAACCTAAACTCCGAGTGTTTCATGAAATAAATAAATAAATGTTCTACTGCAAAAAAAAAAAAAAAAAAGGTACGAAGTAATAGATAACGTTGAAAAGGAAATCTTCACTTTGAAGAGATACGTGACTCATTAACAGAAACCACTTCAAAAAAGTTTTTCTTTAAAACAATGTCTGGTTCTAATGCAGTATTTCTTTCTGGCATACTCAATATAGGTTTATTATAAGGCTCTGCCTTTTAAGAACGAATGAGATGGAGCTTAAGAACACAAAGGAATTGATGGATCTCTGAAATAAACACTTCTCAGTAGTGGTCCTATTGGGTAGTCTTTGACAACCCAGGAATATGTCTCTACTTGAAGTTCTAATTATGAAACCATGTTAGAATCTGATATAGTTATCCAAAAATGGAATAACTCTCTAAAAGTTCATTTGGGGTATCAAAATGAACTCAGCAACAGTGACATTATTATCCAAAATAAATAGCAAAGATGAAGAAGAAATCACTGTTAAACTTATAGACTAAACATTATAGCATGAATAAATCATTAAAAATTATGAAATATCAGAAAAGTGTTTTATGTATGGAAGTTATTAAAAATAAGAGTCAATTCGATCCCTGAATTTTATATTATTTTAGATGTTTGCATATAGAAAAGTGATATAAACTGGAATAAGGACCCCCTCAGGCTGTGAAATGCCTGAAAAACATTTCTTTATAATATGAAGAGCAGGTATAAGCAGTACTTTTTATACATTTATTTATGTTAAAGATGTTTATTATTTTCAGAGAGAAAGGGAGGGAGAGAAACATGAATGTATGGTTGCCTTTCACCTGCTTCCAGCTACAGACCTGACTGGAGACCTGGCTGGGAATTGAACCAGCGACCTTTGGGTTCACAGGCCTGTGCTTATCCACTGAGCCACCATCCAGGGCCATAGTCAGCACTTTTAAACAAAGTGATTAAAGTTTGGGAAACCAACTGGCCAAATTGGAGTCACTCTTATAAAGCCAGATGCCAAATGTGCAAGTATAAATAATATGTATTTATGTAAGAGGTAACCTTATGTGGGAGTAATCAAAAATTTTAAAGCCTAGATTTTGGTTCTGGTATCACAAAATATAAATCTCTTCATTTGAAATCATTATCTTATGAAACATATGAATGTTGTTCTTCACAAGTTTCTGTTACAGTATAAAAATAAATGGCCTTGGCTTGTGTGTCTCAGGATTGAGCACCAGCTTGCAACCCCAAGGGTTGTTGGTTCAGTTCCCAGTCAGGCCACATACCCAAGTTGCAGGCCAGGTCCCTAGCTGAAGTAAAGTGAAAGACAACCATACATTGATGTTTCTCCCTCTTTCTTCCTCCCTCCCTTCCCCTCTTAAAATACGTAATAAAATACTTTTTAAAGTATATAAATAAATAAATGAGTATTGGCAGTTTATCTTTTTATTGCTTTTGGCAGTTTCTATTTTTTTTAGTGCTGTATGTAATGATTTATACCATCCAGTAGAATGCTAGGTTTCTATACAGAAGAATAGGGTATTGATGGTTTAGAAAACTGAGTTTTTCTATTATTTATTTGTCTAGAAGTTTGCCACTTTGGAAAAAAATTATTTGCATGTATTGGGTTATCGGATATGAGTTGTACTTAAATTGTGTTCTTCAAGTGAGCATGAGGAAAACTGGTTTCAAAAATCACATTACAGCCCTGGCTGGTGGCTTGCGAACCCAAAAGTTGCTGGTTTGATTCCCAGCCAGGGCACATAACCAGGTTGCAGGTCAAGTCTCCAGCCAGGTCCATGGCTGGAGGCAGGTGAGAGGCAACCATATATTGATGTTTCTCTCCCTCTCTCCCTTCCCTTCTCTCTAAAAATAATAAAAAATAAAATTTTAAAATCACATTAATTTGATTCATTTAAATGAAATATAAAACAAAAATGTTATTTAATTTTTTTTTAAAGAAATTTTTCTTTTTTTGAAAGAGATACTTTCTTGAGCAAATGTGACCAAATTGAACTCCCTTTGCTGAAACGTGGACGTTTTTGCTCCATATCTAAGCGTTGTTTCATAATGAAATCTAAGCACTTAGTAATTTTAATACAGGCTTATTCCAAAAGGAGCTGATCAACTCAATAGCAACTTTCTGTTTGTCTACTTCTCCCTATGGTAAACCTGAACATAAAATGTACATTACTTGGTTTATTAAAAAATATGAAACATTAAGTTAAAAGTATTTAGAGAGTATAACTAACTGACCTATGGATTCTGACTGTTTTAAAAAAAGATGAATTCTTTTGGGGAAGAAGTGAGTGTTTGCTCTGTAAAGCAGTCATTATAAAAGAAATGTTTCTGCAAATGAATGTAACCTAACTTGTAGAAAATGGAAAAGAGCATTTTTTAAAAACAATCAAACACATGAATTAAAGGCTTCTCATTAGAAATCAACTTCTTTAAAAACATACAATTTTAATATACATAAGTGTATGGAAAGAGAGGTAATTCCCAGAAATTCTCAAAATAGAAGCTAAGCAGGATTAGCAATCCTGCACTGTTGAAGTCCAGCCTCTTGATCACAGAAATAAATGGCTGAGAGAAATTAAATAAAAGTAGCCTTGTCCCTAACAGCTGCTACTCAATTTATGTACTTAAATGTACCTTTTTTTCAAAAAGGAAGTTGGAGACCTAGCGTGTAGTTCAGTCTGTTAGAGTGTTTTCCCTATCAGTTATCATTTTACTGATAGAACCTTTCCGTGAATAGTTTGATATAGTCACGTTTGTTTTCGCTTTTGGTTTTGGTGGCAGATTGTCCTAGTTTTTTCGTTGCGGAAACCAGAGACATTAAGCAATTTGTCATAAGTTAATGCAGCTAGTGAGTGGCACTGCTGGAAATCAGATCTGAGTTTCTGAGTCTGTAACTTGTTACACTGCTTCTCATATATGTTAATTGTCCATCAGCCTTCAAAGGGATCATATGAAGATAATATATGAAAATGTAATTTAGCTTCACATGGTTTGTATCTTTCAAAGTATTATGTATGATCATATTTTATAATGATGTCTTTAAACATGTTCAATTATTAATTTTCCAAGCTTCACTTAAAGGACAAGAAGCGATTTGAAAAAGCTAACCAGGATTTAGATCCTGGTCTGAAGCTAGAAGAATTTATCGCGTTCGAGCATCCTGAAGAAGTTGATTATATGACGGTAAGAAAGAAAAAGTGTAAGAAAACTATCGAAAGACCAGAACTTTAAAACCTATTTTTTAGTAAATCTTTAAAATGATCCGTATAGCAACCAGAATTTTAAGAGACAAAACGATTTCAAGTTCTCTCTGGATAAGATCAGGCCTGGGAGGAGGGTTCCTGGGGTTAGGCTCAGTTACTGGGAGGGAAAAGATAAAGGACCAAGTCTTTTTTCTTTTTTTAATCTCAATATATATGAGCATCAGTCTCTGCCTGAATTATCAATATTAGTTAACCTGTAAATATTTAGTTTACAAGATCACTTGTGAAGCCTTTTAGAAAATGTCTCACATTTGGATCTCTTTTCATGGGCCAGGGGTTGGGGGACAGCAGTAGAAGGACAGCCGCAAATGGCTCATTATGTTTTTGCAACCTTCTCCTTTTAAACTCCAGAGTTTGTAAGCATGGGCAGTCAAAATGATTATTCCTAAAGGAGTTTTGTAGTAGGCATGATTCAGATGGTGGTAGGATTGAACATTTTTTAGAAATTTCTTTTATGCAATAGGAATTTGTCATTCAAGAGGCTTTAGAAGAACATGACAAAAATGGTGACGGATTTGTCAGTTTGGAAGAATTTCTTGGTGACTACAGGCGGGATCCTGGTAAGCAGGCTGGGGTGTGCAAAAGGAGAGTGGGACATAGGGAATTAAAGAAGAAAGAGAGCGGAACGACAACTTGGAAACATTTATACTGGTTCTGCCAAGTGAAATATCACGGGAGTTGAGCCCTGGCTGGTGGCATAGTGGGAGGCGCTGCTGGCCTGCGAACCCAAAGTTCACTGGTTGATTTCCAGCCAGGGCAACCATATATTGATATCTCTTTCCCTCTCTGTTTCTCTCCCTTACCCTATCTCTAAAAAAAGTAAATAAAATCTTAAATAAATAGATAATACAAACCAAACAAAGTGGCTCTGTAGTTTATCTTAGAATGCTGTCTCGCTCACTTTAGTGCCATGTCTAGATTCAAACATAGGTCTTCCTTTTCAGACGAATATGCTATTATGAAATGAGGGAGGAAGTTTGATAATTTAAGAAAATCTTTGTATTGTGTAATATAGACCCTAAAAGAAACAAAATACTGTAACATTGGTGTAGATTGTGACTTGATTGTTTGAGATAGAAGGAGTTTGTATATTCAGTGTTTTCTTTATATAGCTGTCTTTTTTTTTCAGAGTCATTGCTGGAAAGGATCCGTTACTGTTAACGCCATTTTAAAATTAGACATGGCATTGCTTTGTAAGAACACAATAGGAAGCTCTATACAGTCACATGATATACATAAAAACATCACTGAAGTAAAATTTTGGAAAATTAGATATCAAAACAAATAGCAGGGGAGGGGGACAGAGGGGAGCAAAAAGGATGAATTTAATACAACAACAATAAAATTAAAAAAAAAAAACAAATAGCAGTTAACGGAATTACTAGCTTGTGACTTGTGATACCATGCAATGTAAAACTCGGAGTTGTAGCCCTGGCTGGTGGCACAGTGGATAAGGTGCCAGCCCGGGAACCCCAATGTCGCTGGTTCGATTCCCAGCCAGGGCGACATAACCAGGTTGCAAGCCAGGTCTCTATCCAGGTCCTTAGCTGGAGGCAGGTGAAAGGCAACCATACATGGATGTTCCCCTCTGTGCCTCCCTTGCTTCCTCTCCTTCTAAAAATAATAAAATATTTAAACAACAACAACAAAAAAAACCCTCAGAGTTTGTTTAGCCCTGAGTGTCACTTTTGAAAATTACCATGGAGTGTGCAGCTATTGTAACATTGTTTTTAAGTATTTCTATGTCTTGAGCACGTTTATTCTAGGGATATATGAAAGTCCTTACATATGCGTTATTCTCATGTATGTTTATTAATTTTTTATTTCCTAATATTAAGCAGCAAGTGAAGATCCCGAGTGGATACTTGTCGAGAAAGATAGATTCCTAAATGACTATGACAAAGATGCCGACGGCAGGCTTGATCCTCAGGAGCTCTTATCCTGGGTAGTACCCAACAATCAGGGCATTGCCCAAGAGGAGGTGAGTGTCAAGGATGACTTACCACCCCCGGTAGAGTCAGTGCTGTTGGTAGGCAAGGAAGTTTAAAATGTTAAGCCAAAGAAAGAAGAAAGTAATCAAGTGATTAATGAGGGAGTACCCCCCAAAACAATTAATTTGTGGAGGGCATGGCCCACATAACATAGGCCTTCCCGCTAGGCAAGTGTTCCAGGAACCCATCCGAATCAGTGTACCACTGGCATTAATTATCATGAGAGGTGACACTGAGCTTCAGTTAATTATTTTTGAAGACTCTATCAACCTGTCTGCCCATTTCACTGGTTTTTGAAGCTTCATCAGCTTTTGACCAAAACAGCTTGACCCCCATGCACCATAATGAGCATGTGGCATTTTGATCAGTGATTCTTACGTTCTCTCAGCCATGGACTCCATTAAAAATATGATGCAAAAGAAACATACAGATGGCTTTCACTCATCCAATGTTACTAAAATAGGAGCATTTTGCTGAAAATACACTTGACATCTTTGATTTTTTGTTCAAGGCTCTTCATCTCATCGATGAAATGGATTTGAATAGCGACAAAAAGCTCTCCGAGGCCGAGATTCTGGAGAACCAGGACTTGTTTCTCACCAGTGAGGCCACAGATTATGGCCGACAGCTTCATGATGAATATTTCTATCACGATGAGCTTTAATCCCTGGGTATATCAGAGTAGAGTGGCGGATCCTTGTATCATCTATTTCCTGTGTTACTTTTGTGATAAAATATCCATGAGGTTTTTTTCCACCCTGCAGTCTTACCATAGTCCAACGTATCTCAATTTATTCCTTTTATGAAGAAAAAAGCAAGATGAGACCAGACAAAGCCCTGGTACTTATTTCAAAATCTATTGAAGAGAAAATACGGTGCCATACGACAACAAACTTTTCTAAATACTCCATCCATGTAGGACTGTACTGTGGAATATTTTGAGTTGTGTTTCCATACCTGAAGGAATGGGAAGTTTTAGAGATGCCCACAGAATATTAAAGAAGTATGTGATTGAGCTATCAGAATTTTTTGTTTAAGTAGCATTAGTTTGAGAACTGACCAGAGGACATCAGTTTTAGATTTAGCATTTTGTTTTAAAACCTGGAAAGGACCCTGTAGGAGAACTTGTACCTCCCATATATGTTGAGAATTTCCATTTAGTTTTAAAAGGGTTCCCATAAACTGTTTCATCGTATGAAATAGAACTGTATATTTTTGCATATGTATAGATGGTAATTATATTTAATGCGTAACTGTAGTTTATTGTGTGTAGAATTTTATAACATCTAGAACTTTCTTTTTGACTGATTAAAAGTGAAATGTCCTATCTTTTTAAATGTTTGTGTGCTCTTCTTTAATCTCAGTAAACCTTGAATTGAGCAAAGGTTTAGTTATATATCATCCTGCCTCATCAATTCCCATATCTGGGTAGTGAGTGTTCCAAAATTTTGTTAAATTATTCTTGTTCTATAATCGTATTTTTAATAAAAGAATCCTGTTATACTCAATTGTACACCCAGAATGTTTTTGTTACTATCGAAGAAATGTGGCCTTGCTATTTGGGGGTAGAAATAATTGTAAGACTCACACAGGTCGAAATCACCAGTAGAGGTCAATATTCATACTGAAATTAAAATCATATCTGATAAGAATCTTTGTGCACTCAGATGGTCAGTTTTGACTTTATTCATTAGGTCAACCTAAACATTTTTGTGGAGTTAAAAAATGTGAGAAAGTTTCTCTAGCTCTAACTCAAATAATATATTTTCTTAATTTTTTTTATTGTTAGTATGTTTCCAGATGAAAGTTGTACCTTACGTAGCACACAAAACATTCAGGGAGCTCAAGTCCTGGAGAAGCCCACAGCTCTTGACTGATAGAATTGACAGTACACTCCCTCTTAACTCTCCATGGCTCCCATCTTTGCCGAAGGGAGGTAAGAATGCAAATTGTGAAGTTTCGCTTTTTAAGCATAGTTTACTCATGCTGGTAGCTAAAGTATATGGTTTCCATTGTACCCTGCAACCTGTCTTATCAGCAGTTTTAAGAATTAAAGGTATGTCATTATCAATCACCTGTCACTTGGCATCGCTAAGTGGGATGTTTGAAGTGAACAGTTTGATCAGCATCCTAACCGTTTATTTCTGTAGAGTCTCCAAAATCTATGCCAGAAAAGTGAGGTCATGTGATACGGATTTCATTGTAATCTCAGTAAGAGTTGGCATTCTACATTTGGCCTCCATTTCATGCAGATGTAAGGAATACGGTGACGTACTGAGTGTGAACCAATATCTGTACGCCTTAATTCCCAGCCCCCAAAATAACCACACTTGCAAGCCGCTCTGCAGGAAGACAACCGGCCAGATGGGGTCAGTTAAACACGAGCATCAGAGTGTGTGGCTCCCAGGCCAAAACTCATTTCCCTTGCATGACTCTGTGGAGGAGGCTTCCTGTGAAAAGGGGGAGCCACAAGGTCAAAGTGACCTTGATTTTTGAGTCAACTACATGGAAGGGCTTGACAGTCAAGAATTAAAGGTAGGCTTGCCCCACTGCTCCATTTTTAACCACAGGAGATCCCAGGCTACCATGAGGGAGTGATTTAGAATGAAAACAATTGGGGTTTATAAGCATAGAAAAAAAGCATCTGCTTGAACAGAGTTACTGTATCTTCTCTTAGCTCCAAAAAAAAAAAAAATACATATATATATATATATATATATATATATATATACACACACACACACACACACATATATATGTCTCTGTGTATATATACATCCATCCAGGTCTGTAGCTGGAGGCAGGTGAGAAGCAACCATGTATGGATGCTTTTCTCTTTTTTTTCCTCCCTCCCTGCCCTTCTCTCTGAAAATAATAAAATTAAAACATATACATATATATATGTATATATATATTAAAGGCGTTTATGAGGAGCATTTTTTGCCTCATAGCCAGAGTAAAAGAAAGATATGGTGATTTCCCATATATCCTCTCTTCGTTCCTCTACAGCCATGTAGTGTGAATCTCCTGGTTACACCCGAGTGTAAGTCAGAAGGGAAAGTATTGTCTGTTGCTATGGACGAAACATTCCCTCAGTAACAATGTGTTGTTGTTCGCCAGGAAATTGCATTCTCTGCTCTTCTGAACAGAGGTCACAAGAAAGTTATTCTTCCCTGTCAATCCTTGTGCATCTGGGGAATAAGCAGTGTGGACACCACTTGAAAATACTGTTTCAGCCTCTTGTGCTTCCTGGGAATAACGTGTGAGTGGAGATCAGCGGAAAAGAGCTGTGGCGCCATCTAGTGTGTGATGGCAAATAGCTGCGATCCTCAGACACCTGTGGTTAAATCATTTCCACCTGACCTTTTGTGCAGGTGCACCGTCATCCTAGAACACTTGTCTCAAATCGCCACAAGATTCCTGACATTTTTCCGGTTTTCTAGGTTGGTTTTTTTTTTTTTAAATGTCTCAGTTTTCATGCCTGTACCTGCGGGTGGGCTTTGCAGTATTATTTTAATGTTATGCTAAAATCAAGCATATCTTGAGGTGTATGTCCGGAGTATGCATTGTTTTGTTGGTGCCAGTGATTGTATGCACTGATACTATCCCAAGGCACCTGTATTTTAATGCTTGTGAGATCTGTGAGTCAGGATGCACCTATGAACTCATAGATTAAGCAGTAGAGCTTTTCTTACTAGCACAGAAACCCATGACACACCTTCAGATATGTAGTGTCATGCCCTGGCCTGTGGGGCTCAGGGATTGAGTGTTGTACAGGAACCAAAAAGTCGTGGGTTAGAGTCCCGGTCAGGGCACACACCTGGGTTGCAGGCCAGGTCCTCGGTTGGGGGACGTATCTCTCACAGATGCTTCTCTCCCTGTCTTTGTCCCTGCCTTTCCCTCTCCGTAAAAAGGTAAATAATCAAAATATTTTTTAAAAAATACTGTCCTAAATTCAATAGCGTAGTAATAATTGGGACTTTTATCCAATTTTCTCCCATTGCTTTCCACTTCACCACCACCACCAACTTCCACAGCCAATCCCTACCCTGTTGTCCATGCCCATAAAATTAAAAATAAGGCCCTGGCTGGCGGCACAATGGCTAAGGCGCAGGCCAGCAAACCCAAAGGTCAATGGTTCGATTCCCAGCCAGGGCACATAACCAGGTTACAAGCCACGTCCCTAGGTGGAGTCAGGTGAACGGCAACTATACGTTGATGTCTCTCTCCCTCTCTGTCTCTCCCTTCTCCTCTCTTCAAAAATAATAAATAAAATGTTTTTAAAATAAATAAATAATAAAAAATGTTTTATTACCTGATATGCCCACTGCCCTCTTTTTCTTCTCAGTATTTCATGTATATCAATAGCCCATGAAACCTCCCCACAGATGATGCATAATACTTTCCTTAGGTGATTTATAAACTACTTTTGTAAGTTTTTTTTGTTTTGCAAACAATGAACAAGTTCTACAGACTTAATGTCCTTGCCTGTAATTAACTTGCCAACTCTATGGACATACGTCTCTTTGTAAACTTTTGCTAGGAAAGGGGTCAGCGGGAAAAGCGGTCGATTATAGTGGAATACCAATGACTGTGGGTTACAATTGTCATTGTAAGTGTAACTCCTTTTTTTGAAACATTTTGGAAATGATTATGCTGTGACATTTGTCCCAAAGTCTTTTCCTTATGCTCCCTTCCACCCAGCACCCCCTTCCCTCTAGCAATCCCACCTCCCTTAGTTCATGTCCATGGGTCATGCATGTAAGTTCTTTGTCTTTACCTTTTCCTGTGATATTCTTAAATTCTGTCTATTCTGCGCCCACCAACTATGCTTCATTATCCCTGCACCTTTTCCCCTTTTATCCCCCTTTATCCCCCTTCCCCCTCCCAGCTGACACCTCTCCAAATAGTCCTCGTATCTTTAATTCTGTTCCCTCTATGGTAGTGTGCTTATTTTTATTTTTCAGGTTCTGTTGATAGTTGTAAGTTTGTTGTCTTTTTTATTTATTTTATTTATTTATTTATTTTTTAAGATTTTATTTCACCATTTTCAGAAAGAGGGGAAGGGAGAGAGGCAGAGAGGAAGAGAGACATCAATGTATGGTTGCTTTTCACCTGCCTCCAGCCACAGACCTGACTGGAGACCTGGTTTGCAACCTGGTTATGTGCCCTGGCTGGGGAATCAAACCTGCGACCTTTGGGTTCGCAGGCCGGTGCCTTAACCACTGTGCTACCAGCCAGGGCCTTATTGTCTTTTTAATGTGCACAATTTAATCCTTTTTCTTTTTTTCTTTTTAAAAGATTTTATTTATTATTTTTAGAGAGGGGAAGGGATAGAAGGAGAGAGATATCCATGTATGGTTGCCTTTTACCTGCCCCCATCCACAGACCTGGCTGAAGGCCTGGTTAGGTGCCCTGGCTGGGGAATTGAACCAGTGACCTTCGGGTTCGCAGGCCCGGCTCCTTATCCACTGTGCCACCAGCCAGGGTCTTTCTTTATTTTTGATTTTATTTTTTTTTTAATTTTTAATTTAATTTTATTTATTTATTTTAAAAAAGATTTATTATTTCCAGGGAGAGGAAGGGAGAGAGGCAGAGAGGAAGAGAAACATCACGTATGGTTGCCTTTCACCTGCCTCCAGCTACAGACCTGGCTGGAGACCTGGCTTGCAACCTGCTTATGTGCCCTGGCTGGGAATCGAACCAGCGACCTTTGGGTTCACAGGCCTGGCTCCTTATCCACTGTGCCACTGGCCAGGGCTATTTTTTTATTTTTAAAAAGATTTTATTTATTATTTTTAGAGAGAGGGGAAGGGAGAGAGACATCCATGTATGGTTGCCTTTCACCTGCCTCCATTTACGGACCTGGCTGGAGACCTGGCTTGCAACCTGGTTATGTGCCCTGGCTGGGGAATCGAACCAGCCACCTTTGGGTTTGCAGGCCAGTGCCTTATCCACTGTGCCACCAGCCATGGCCTTTGTTTATTTTTAACCTTTAGCATTTAAATTATGATGTGGCTTGGTGTGGTCTTCCTTGGATATAGCTTATTTAAGACTGTCTGGGTTCCTGGACTTTTATATCTATTGGGTTTGCCAAATTTGGGGAGTTTTCCTTCCTAATTTTTTCACACAACTTTTCAATTTATTGCTCTTCATGTTCTCCCTCTGGCACCGCTTTGCTTCAGATATTGGCATGTCTAAAGTTGTTCCGGGGGTTCCCACACTTGTTTTTTTTTTTTTTTTCCCCTTGTTTTCTCTTTCTTTACTGGTAGATTGTGTATTTCTTCCTCATGTTCCAGATCAGTGATTTTAACTCCAGTTTCCTTCCCTTTATCCTTGGTCTCCTGTGGACGTTTCTTCGTTGCACATAGCCTAGCCTTCACTTCTTCCCTTGTGCATTTGCGGTATTTAAGCATGCCTGTCAAGTGTTTGAGCATCTTAATCAGCAGCATTTAAAAATATTTTTTATTAATTTATTTTTAGAGAGAGGGGAAAGGAGAGAGAAAGAGGGAGAGGAACAGTAATGAGTGTTTGCCTTTTATGCACCCCCAGCTGGGGACCTGGCCCTCAACCCAGGCATGTGCCCTGACTAGGACCTGAACCAGTGACTCTTTGGTTTGTAGGCCAGTGCTCAGTCCACTGAGCCACACCAGCCAGGGCTCCCCAGCATTTTTAAGTCTGCATCTGTTAGGATGGCTATCTCTTCCTGGCTCAGTTCTCCCATTGTGACTTGACCTATTCCCTGTTTAGGGCAATATTTCTCTGTATCCTCAACTTGACCGCTCTCCGTGTTTGCCTCTGTGTTCTGTTGCACTTGTGAGGTTGTAAGGAGTGACCCCTTTCACCACGTTGTGGTGGTGTATGTGGGTGAGGGGTCTGAGAGGGAATGATGACACTTGCCTATGGAGTCTGATAGTTTATTCTTCCACCCCTCCCCACCCCCCCCTGGAATTCACAGTTAGAAGCAATCTGGCTATATTTCACCCCCGTGCTGGAACTGAGGGCTGCAGGGTTGGCCCTGGGATGTTTCCCAGGTTTAAATGAATGACTGTACTTTGTGCTCTGGCCTCAGGTCCAGTGCTGCCCATCTGTTCCCCAGCTGTGCCCCTCCTACCTGTCTGGCTGAGTGTTTCTTTACTTCCTCTACTGTTGCCCTTCCATGTAGTTAGATTTCCTGAAATTTGTGTATTGTTTTTATTTAGTTCTGAGGTAGATGTAAATTTCTTCTAGTTGTGAGGGAGATGTAGTGTGTCTGTCTACAGCTCCATCATAGCCAAAGTTCTCAAAACGTCTTAATGGAAAGACTTTCTAGTTACTCTGTGACCAGCTTCCAGATCGGGGGCTAAGGGAGCAGTCAACGTGGCATCTGTGGGAAGAGTATTTAGAACGTCCAGGAGTCAGGTTTTTCAATGTTCCAAGTGTGCCTGGCTGGTGGCCCAGTGGATAAGGCACTGACCTGCAAACCCAAAGGTTGCTGGTTTGATTCCCAGCCAGGGCACATAACCAGGTTGCAAGCCAGGTCTCCAGCTGGGTCTCCAGCCAGGTCCTTAGCTGGAGGCAGGTGAAAGGCAACCATACATTGATGTCTTTCTCCTTCTCTGCCTCTCTCCCTAACCCTCTCTCTAAAAATAATAAATAAAAGAAAAAAAAATGTTCCAAGTGTGTGTGAAAATCATTCGTCTGTTTTTCCCATCACATCTTCCCCGATTAATGAAGAAAGGAACATATATTTTCTATTTTCCCTGTAGAGGCTAAAAGATACATAAAATGAAATAAGTTTAAAAAGTGCTGTTGTTTGACACACGTGCCCTTGGAGATGCATCTACAGGCACGTTTCCTTCAACTGCGTCCGGGCTCCATTGACCATTTTAGGTTCCTGGTATGGGTACAAGAATTGTACATGTCCAGCTTTTGTTTCTAATAGGTGCCTTCAAGGGTGAAGATTTTTTCCCACAGTTCAACATGTGGTATCTTAAGCATCGTTCAGCTGAAACTGTTTTGCACGGACTGTGGAGGGGCGTCAGCAGGACAGTATGGGGTTCAGGAAGATGTGAGGGAGAAGAGCGAAGCAGTCTGTGAAGTCAGCCTTAGAAGTTCCAGAACTCAGGGCGGAGTCACTAGGATGCCTAGAGGTGAGGCAGGCAGGGCTATGGGAGGGGGCAGAGGAGCACCCCATGGATAACAGCTTTAAAAAGCATCACTGCTAAGTGGGTAAGGGTTTTCCTATAAAGGAGTAAAGGTAGAGATGAGACCCCATCAGGTCAGGGTGCAGGGGTTGGGACAGGAGAAACGCAGGTGGGAAGAAGAAAACGTTTGTGCATTTGGAAGGAGGACTGGACCCCCTCGTCAGAGGTTTTGGGAAGAGTCTGTGTAGGAGATGATCAGGCAGAAGACATTGGTATTATTTTGAAAAGTTTAAATCAAATGCAAGAGGTGGAAGGGCCTGAGACAGAATTTTGGTGGCACGAGAGAAGTGAGGCTTGCGATGGGTGGAGGTGACAGAGAACACGAGGGACCACGAGATTTGGGGAGGAAAGGCAACTGGGGTTGGAGATGGGACACTGGGAACATGTCCTAAAGGTTTGGGAATTCCTTTCCATGTGTAGAAGAAGGGAGAGAAGGGGAAAGCAGCTTCACTGCAAACAGTTCCACTCGCGAGGCCTTCATTCCTGAAAGGGAGGGAAGGGTTTGAGGGGCAGGGCAGGTGGGTTCCTAGAGTTGACATCCGCTGAGGGTTCAAAAGGATGTGCTGTCAAGTGCCACCTAGCTTTCTCTATTTTTTTTTTTTCTTCAAAGATTTTATTTCATTATTTTCAGAAAGAGGGGAAGGGAGAGAGGCATCATGTATGGTTGCGTTTCACCTGCCTCCAGCCACAGACCTGACTGGAGACCTGGCTTGCAACCTGGTTCTGTGCCCTGGCTGGGGAATCGAACCTGCGACCTTTGGGTTCGCTGGCCGGCGCCTTAACCACTGTGCTACCAGCCAGGGCACTTTCTCTATTTCTTTCTCAGCTATTAGAATGGTAGCTATGTGGATGTATATACTATATGTATTTACTGGTGTCCCAGGAGTGTGTTCAAGGAATAAGGACCTTTTATTAGGTTTTACCATTGTCAGATAGGGAGAGAGTCCTGTCTCAGTGGAACCGTATGTGACCAAGCGGAGGCTCCGGATGTCTGAGAAAGGAACCAGCAGCACCTGGGCAGCAGGCTTAGTGAGTGCTTTTGATATCACTAAGTCAGTAGTTTTTTAAAGAGTTTATTTATTTCTTACTGATAGGTGAAGGGAGGAAGAAGGAGGGGGAGAAAAAAGTCCATGTGTGCCATCCACCCCACATGCCCTGCCCCTGCGTTGCCAACCAGATCCAGCCTGCAAATCGACTGGGAGTTGAACCGGCAACGGAAGCAGTGGATGGGAAGTGTCTTCTTTGGCCGTAGCCACTCTGACCAGTTCTCCCTAAAGATGACCGTAAATGTTAATATCTCATCCAAATTAGGCAGGTCTCACTTGGACTCAAGGAATAAAGTGGGGTGTCCCAGGACAATCGCTCCCCCTCACCCCCCAGTTTTCTAAATTTGGGACTTTTCTTGGCACAAGTTACTGAGTCTTGAAATTCTCAGTCAGTGTTGTCCTGTGACTTGTCATTGAAGAATAACTGGGACCACAGTGCTTTGTTGTCTCCAGCCTTGTGTCCCAAAGGTGAGTCATGAGGAGACAAGAACCCTTCATTTCCTGTGGTTTATAGCTTCCAATCTTGCGTTCTCTGTTTTAGGAGAAGTCATGGAACACGTGGGTCCATTTCCGCTGGAATTTTCCCAAATGTAAGGGACTTAAGCAGGATGGGTCCTGAAGTGGGAGGCACAGCGGCACGGACGCCCCTGCAGGGTGTGCCCAAGCCACTTCCATGTCCCACGCAGCATGTGAGCATTGGTATCCGGGACGAGGTGTGCAGCAGATGCCCCGGACAATTGTGTCCTGTCAAGGTGCCGCATGTCCAGGATGGCTGTGTCTTGTCAGCACTGCCCAGGCTTCTTGTGGTTCATTTGCAGGCCCCAGAGGTGCCTCCTTGGACCAGGAGGATCAGGGGAGGCGAAGGGAGTATTTGTACAGAGGACCAGCAGAGGAGTGGCCTGGTGAGGATAGTTGTGGGTTTTTTAGGTTTTCATGTGGTGTAAAGGAGATTTTGGGTGAGGGTCAGGCTGACAGAGCAAAAATTTATTTCTGTTCTTGTGCAAATAACAAGGGAAGTAAGGAAATTTTAGACTGTTAGTAAATATGTGTTGTGGAGGCTGGAAAAAAAAGATTTGTGCCATGAATAATTGGCTGACAAGAACAGAATGAGTTTGTTTATAAATGTCAATGTAAATAATATCAGTGTAACATAATTCACAATTTCTTTTCTTTTTTTTTTTTAAGATTTTATTTCATTATTTTTAGAAAGAGGGGAAGGGAGAGAGGCAGAGGGGGAGAGGGACATCAATGTATGGTTGCTTTTCTCCTGCCTCCAGCCTCAGACCTGACTGGAGACCTGGTTTGCAACCTGGTGATGTGCCCTGGCTGGGGAATCGAACCTGCGACCTGTGGGTTTGCAGGCCGGCGCCTTATCCACTGTGCCATCAGCCAGGACCTAATTCACAATTTCTGAATGCCAATTTTCAGTAGAAATTCAGGTGTTTTTTTATTAAGTTTCAGAATTCCAGTTAGCCCTGGCCGGAGTCACTCAGTGGGTTGAATGCTAGCTGAAGACCAAGAGGGTCACAGGTTAGGTTCCCAGTCAAGGCACATGCCCAGGTCATGGACGATATAGGTCAGGGGTCAGTTGTGGATATGGGAGAGACAATCACACATGGATCTTTCTCCCTCTTTCTACCTATGTTCCTCTCTAAAATTAATGTTTAAAGAATTTTATAAGAAGTAGAAAGATATAATTAAAGGCGGAGAAAAGAGCAATAGAGAAAAAGCTTTGTGTAAGGAAAACATGATACGTTGCGGTAGAATAAAAAGGGATGAGGTATGATCAGTTATTTTTTTGAGAAAGGGAATCAATGTTGTCTTAAGTGAGGACGGTGGATTCAGAGCAAGACAGGAAAAGCAGGATAATAGGCGAACCCTAGATCTGTGAAGAGAAATATATAGAGAGAGGAACTTTTATATACAGTTCAGCCAAATGAGATGGGAATAGACTGAATGGTGTAAATGAAAGTAAGGTGAAAGTAGGTGATGCTCTATTTACTTTTTTGTTTTTTTAATTTTATTGCTGTTGTATTACATCCATCCCCTTTTTGCTCCCCTCTGTCCCCCTCCCCACCCACCCATTCCCCCCAAAGTCAATCCCACCTGTTGTCCATGTCCATGGTTCCTTTACACTAGGTTCTTGTCTAAGCTGCTCCCCTTCTTTGCCTCTACCTCCCTCCTCCCCCCAACCCCGTCCCCCCTGACCACTGAAGGCCTATTCCTTGTATGCATATACTTGGTTCTGTTTTGCTTCTTGTTAGTTTTGCTCATTATTGTCCCGTAATGGGTGAGATCATATGATATTTGTCCTTCACTGACTGGCTTATTTCACTAAGCATAATACCCTCCAGTTCCATCCATGTTGTTGCAAAGGGTATAAGTTCCTTCTTTCTTTCTGCTATATAGAATTCCATAGTGTAAATGTACCAAAGTTTTTGGATCCAATCATCCACTGATGGGCACTTAGGCTGTTTCCAGCACTTGGCTATTGTAAATAGTGCCACTATGAACATAGGTGTGCATAGGTTCTTATGAATTGGTGTTTCAGGATTCTTTGGGTATAGTCCAAGTAGTGGAATCGCTGGATCAAAAGGCAGTTCCATTTTTAGTTTTTTAAGGAAACCCCATACTGTTTTCCACAGTGGCTGCACC
>PVIW01009419.1:0-51993 GCA_004026585.1 Noctilio leporinus
CTCTTGTACTGTCTTGGAGTATTTGTCTACATTATCCTCCAACTCGCTGATCCGGTCCTCTGCTTCCTCTAGCCTACTGTTGATTCCTTCTACTGTATTCTTCAATTCAGAAATTGTATTCTTCATTTCCTCCTGGCACTTATTGATAGTTTCTATGTCCTTTTTCATGCTGTTGTAGTTCTCAGTAAGTTCCTTGTAATTTCCCTGGAGTTCTTTGTAGTTCTCCTGAGTTGTTTACAGTTTTCTTTGATGTGGCTGAGCTCACTGAGCTTCTCTATCATTCTCTTCAATTCCTTATCTGATAGCTCAGATGCCTCTGTTTCATTTTGTGTTCTTTCTGGGGATTCTTCCTTTCCTTTTGGTGATGGACTGATTCTTTTTTTCCCCATTTTGGGTGTCTGTTCTTGTTTGCTTTTTATTTCTTTATTTATTTTTGTTCTTGCCTTGGGTTAACCTGCTTTGCTTCCTTGCCTTAGTTGAGCACCCTTCTGTGATAAGAGATTTGTAGAGTTCAATGTTGCCATCTCCCAGATTTTCTCCACTTGCTGTTCTTGGTGTGTCCTTTATTTTGGGCTGTCTGGTTGTATTCTGGACCTGTGGGCGTTTAGCAGAAAAAAAAAACAAAAAACAAAACAAAACAAAAAAAAAACGAAAAAAGAAATAAAAATGATAATAATAATAATAAGAAAGGGTTTAGATGGCTGTTTACCCTTAATAATCCCTGACTGGTCCAGATGGAGCCTGGACCTGAGGGCTTTTAGCAGAGAAAAAAGAAAGAAAAAACGGGAGAAAGTCACAAGACAAAGAGAAATCAGTATTAATAAAGAAAGTGTTTAGGTGTCTATTTACCCTTTATGGTCTCTGTGTGGTCCAGGTGGAGCCAGGACCAGTGGGCTTTATCAGGGAGAAAAGAAAGAAGAAAGGAAAAAAAAGGTGGGGGGGGGGGTAGAAAGTCATAAGACAAAGAGAAATCAATATTAATAAAGAAAGGGATTAGGTGTCTGTTCACCCTTTATGATCTCTGATTGGGCCAGGTGGAGCCAGAACCTGTGGGCTTTACCAGGAAGAAAAGGGGGGAAAAAAGAGAGAGAGAGAGAAAAGAAAAGGGAAAAAAAAAAGGAGAGAAAAAAAAGAAAGAGGAAGGAAGAAAAGAATAAAGAAAGGGTTTAGGTGGCTGGGGAAAGGAGGAATACTTAGATTGGGGACTGGAAATGCATTGTAGCCACAGAGTGAGTAGACTTTAATTCAAGAGTAGGGGGAGGGTCCTGGGTATTTAGGTGGATTGAGGTATGGGGGGGATTAAGAATATGTGAGAAGTAACTTTTGAAAAGGATATAGCTCTCAGTATAACTCAGGTGCTTGAGATGAGCAGCAATCCATTTCCTGAGGCTGCCTCTTTTTCTTGGTCAGGACTATGCAGTCTATAGTCTAGCCGGTCTTGGGGTGTGGCAGGGCCTCTGATTGTCACAGTCAGGGCTGATTCTGAGTGTCCGCCCCCAGGTAGGCTGGGCCTTCCGCGGCCTGGCTGGATTTTAGGGTTGCCGGTATTCTGGAGCACTCAAGGTGTCCCTTCCCACTCCTGGCAGAGGTTCCTGCCAGTGAGGAGTACCCAGCACCCCTGCAGGGCAGCCCACAACCTCCCTGGTCCCTGTGACGATTGGCCCCGCCCCGCAGTTCCCGGGGGAGGCCGCCCCTGTCGGTCAACAGTTCCCAGGGTCCACCAACACTGCCCAGCTCCCCCGGGGCAAGCTCCAATCTTCTGAGCCAACCAGCTCTCCGAGGAGTCCTTCACACAGCCTCTGTGATGAGCCCCTCCCATGTGTGGGTGGTGCGGCCTTTGTCTCTGGCAATGGCAGGTCAGTTGCCCCCGCTACTAGTTCCCGGCTCGCCGTTTGGAGTTTCTGCGGAGCCTGGGGGTCTGAGTGGTTGTGCAGGGCTGGGCCTCCCCCCTCGCAGGGCCTTCTAGTTGCTGTTTCCCCGGTGGCCCAACAGCACTATTTTCGGCTCTCTCGCCACCCCGGCCAGTGCACTTCCCTGCTTCCCTGCTCCAGCTTCCCACAGGACTCTTCTCCTCCGCCTCTAGCCCCATGAGGAGCTTCCTCTCCCTGTTGCCAGAGTGAGTCTCTCACACAGTCCCTCCCCTGCAAGAGTTCAATTCCATGTTCCCTCTCTGCCCGCACTTCACTGCTCAGACTTCTAGTCGCCAGGGAGCCCAGAGCTGGCCTCAGTCAAATGTGCCCCTCTAGGCAGAGCTGCCACTGCCCAGAGCCGACTTTGGCCCGATGGCTGGTCAGTCGGGAACGCCTCACCTACTGTCCTACTGGTCTCTGCTGCCTCTGGGCTGTGTTCCCCTGTGTCCAGATGCTGCCCGCTCCAATTCTTACGGTCCTGAAGACATCTCACGCTCCCTATCTTGTCCTCTAGCTGCTCTGGTACTCTGAGAACACCATCAGCACTGCTCTCTACTCTATCACCACCTTTCCTCCCTCTTTTTACCTTTCTTGATGTAGTAAAGCATAATATGCCAAAAATGTTGCATGTCTTCTCTCATCTTCAATATTAACATAGGTGCACAAAAATTCACCAACTTCAATAAGTTTTTTTTTTAATGCATGCTGGTATTACAGCTGCTACAATACAATCTAACAAAATTGTTTTGAATGAAGTTAAAGACCACTAAGCACTACTAGAGCCATCATACAGAAAAACCTAAGTGAACTGTTGACCAACCCACTAAGTATAAGAAAGAAATGATTATTTCAGTAAAAAAGTATAGCTCCTCTTATCTGTAACAGAGCCATACCCTCTATCCTAAATGAAGATTTTTATTTTCTGTATATTTAAAGTTGTCATTATTCATTGAGTAAAACAAACTATAGTTTATATCAATGTTTTAAATATTCAATATAGTTTTACCTTTATTTCCTCAAAAATCTCCTTTCCTATGATCCTTGACATGCCTTATAATTGCTATAACATTTTGTAACTTGAAATAGTCAAAAGCTTTAAATATCTTTGTTTACTTTTACACACATCGAACCCATAACAACAGATACCATATGAAGAAAATGCATTTTTGCCAAATTATACCATCTGCACATAATGGGGACATATGAAATCATATGAAAATTCATAGAATAAAAAGCAAGCTTTGATATTTGTATTAGAGATTGGCCAAATGGCCTGTGTTCGTTCAAACATCTGTGCCATTCAGCTCTTCACAAATCCCAGGAAATATAGTACAGCCAACAATTTGTCCTTCCAGTGTCACAGTAAGATGTATGTTCAGTTCCCTTCAATTTAATAATGGGCTGAAAAGTATGCTTGATTTGGGCTAGATATATAAAAACTCATTTTCATCTGGAAGCTAGTTTTTGTTTGCTTTTGTTTTTATTTTTTGAGTGCCTGCTTTGAGAGGCAGGGCCTACCACAGGAGGTGAGGACAGTCTTCACAGCTCCAGCTCCAGGGAGAAGGACAGCCCCCTTGGCCCCTCCTGACTGCCAGGTCTGGGCTGCAGCCCGGCAGCTGGACACTCTGACCCTCGTTCCAGCCACTGAGTGAGCCAGTCTTTGTATTGTCTTTTGTTTTTAACAACTGTATTGATACAGACTTTATACACCACAAAGTTCTCTCAGTTAAGGTGTACAGTTTAGTTTTTCATATATTTACAGAGTTGTTCAACTATCCCTATAATCTAATTTTAGAATATTTTCACCATTTTCCTACCCATTGGCCCCTTCCCACTGCTCTTCAGCCCTAGATGATCCTGAAACTGTTTTCTATCTTTACATTTCATTTGTCAATCTGGACTTTATAAAAGGAATAAAATAATATGTGGTCTTCTTTGGCTTCTTTTATTAAGCATGTTTTCAAAATTTACCTACCTTGTAGCATGTATCAATTCTTCATTCCTTTTCCTTGCCAAATAGTATTTCATTGCATGGATATACCATTGTTTTATTTATCCATTGATCACTACTGGGCAGTCAAGTTTTTTCTGCTTTTGGCTATTATAGATAACACTGCTATGAACTTTTATATACAAGTTTTTGTGTAGACATACGTTTTTATATCTTTTGGATGTATATGTAGAAGAGAAATTGCTGGTCATGGTAGACTTCCACATGGTAACTTTACATTTAACTTTCCAGGAGCTACCGAAGTGGCTGTACACTTTACAATTTTACCATCAGTGAACGAAAGATTCTAACATCTACACATCCTTGCCAACGTTGTAATTGTCAGTTGTTTTTATTATAGCTATTCTAGTGGAGGTGGAGTCATTCCATTATGACTTTGACCTGTGTTTCCCTAATTACTAATGATGCTCAACATCATTATTAGCCATTCATATATCTTTGTTGGAGCAGGGTTTATATTCAGATCCTTTGCTTATTTTTAAAATTAAGTTGTTCTTTATTATTGAGTTATGAGTTCTTTATTCTGGATACAGGTCTCTAATTGGATATATGATTTACAAATATTATCTCATATCCTCTTAGCTATCTTATCATTTTCTTGATGGTGTCACTTGAAACACTTAAGTTTTAGTTATTATTAAGTCAATTTCATTGATTTTTTTCTTTGGTCACCTCTGCTTTTAGTGTCATGTTTTAAAAAATTATTGCCTAACCCAAGGTCACAAAGATTTACTACTATGTTTTCTTCTAATATTTTAAAAGTTTTGCCTCTTACACTTAAATTTGTCATCCACTTTGAGTTAACTTTTGTGTATGGTATTAGATAATATCTAACTTTATTTTGCATGTGGATATTCAGTGCTCCAAATGATTTATTGAAAGGCTATTTTCCTTCATTGAATTGTCTTGACCCTTTTGTCTAAAATTAACCATAAATATTTATTTATGACAATTTATTTTCAGATATTCAATGTTTTTCTACATACCTATATATCTATCCTTTTTTCTTTTTTTTTTTAAGATTTATTATTTCCTGAGAGAGGGGCAGGGAGAGAGGCAGAGAGGGAGAGAGACATCAGCGTATGGTTGCCTTTCATCTGCCTCCAGTCACAGAACTGGCTGGAGACCTGGCTTGCAACCTGATTATGTGCCCTGGCTGGGGAATTGAACCAGTGACCTTTGGGTTCACAGGCTGGCACCTTATCCACTGTGCTACCAACCAGGGCTATATGTCTATTTTTATGATAATACTTCACTGTCTTGATTATCAAAGCTTTATGATAAGTTTTATAATCCAATAGTGTGAGTCCACTGATTTTGTTGTTCTTTTTTAGCATTGTTTTGGCTACAGTGGATCCCTTGCAACTTGGCTTGATTTCTGATGTTAAAATAGAAAGTTCTTAGCCCACTTTCTCTTCTTGTTGCTTTGTTTGCATTTTGCCTGAATTATATATGGAAAACCTAATAAAGTATCTCAACACACAAATAATATGGGTGTGATTGAGAGGAGGGTTCTTGACTTTCATGACTATACATATATTTATATACTAAAACATCTCTGTTTAAAGAAAAGGATGTATTGCAATCTCATACTCTAATAACCCTAATACCCGATTCATATAGTAACCTATTTATCTCCTTGAGCTAAAATATCTACTGATGCAATAGTTGTAAGTTAATATTGCTACGAACATGATTAGGTCTGGGAGGGCACAAACCAATGGCAGAAATCCAGAGCAAAAAAGAAGGAGAGTCCACTTGTAGCCCCTTCTGGTATTCTCAATGTGAATTTTTAACTATAGAAATTTATTTTATGAAGAAAAGTGACCAAGTTCTCAAAAACAGAGAAGAGCATTTAGAGAAAGGATTCACAGAAATGGGAAAATGGTCGCTGCTTTCAAAACCATGGTTTTTTCTTGGATCTGAGTTTGTTTGGCAGCAAGGGTATTAAGGTGAGGTTTCCATGGTGGGTGTATTCCTATGATTTTAATAGACACTTCTTTATTTCCAAAATTGGAAAATTTATACTATAAAACTTGAAAACCATTGTTACCACCTTCTTCCTTATATGCGACATTTTTATTTTCCTGCAGCCAAGTTTGTTAAAACAGATGGTTTTCGTATGTATTTCCTCTTCTTTTTCTTAGAAGTTTTTCTGACTAATTATAATTAACTCCCCTTTTTCTTATATAAGACTTTTTTAGTGATAGATTATTAATAAGTACTCTGGCATATATAGGAAACTTTTGCAAATAATCTGCATTTGATCATAATGTTTAAAGTAGATGTTTGGAGTTCATTTCAAAAACAAGGATTTTCTGACTCAAGCCTTATGGCAGAGTTGCCAAAAATGCCATAAATCTCAAAAAGGCCATTCTTCTCCTAAGCCAATTGACCTTTCAGCACTGAATCCTCAGCTAGCCTAGATGGTCTACTGGACCTCACTGCCATTTTCTGAATAATTTATGTGATTTACAGTGCCTTGTAAAAAGCACTGAAACATCTCTGTGTGTAACTTCTTTGCTTTTGATTTATAGTGACATCCTTTCATAGTGGTGCAAAGTTGTTGAAAAACTTCCCTGAAACCTTATGTTTTTCTAGTCATTCTCATATGACTGTGGCTCAGTTATCAATGACCTCAATTTTCTGCCCTGTTGTTCTTCAAATTAAAAAGAGACTGTGGGCAGTCTCTTCACAAAGTCACATTAAATAGCATTACCCAATAGATCATTATCCTGTGTGCACTCTGCCATTACCAATGGTTACCTGACCTTTAGAAATAAGGAGAGCATTATGAGCATCTATTAAGATATTAAAAGCTGTAATATTATTAACGTTTCTTAGGGTCACCTGAAATGCTTACATTGCAACTACAGTATTGACTCAGAAAGTGACGTGTAATTGGTAAGTGGCCCTTGTCAAGGTGTCATGATAGCCTGATAATAATAAAGAAGGTAAATGAGGGAAATACTGTCTCATTCAGTAAGACAGGCATTTTCAAAGAAGACTGAGCATATATGAAACGCTCTGCCCTACATAGAACACAAGGAGATGCAGAGAACCTGCCAGTGTGAGGGCCTTATTACTTAAATTAGGCAGCCAGGCAAGAGCATGAACCAAACAGGGAAAGGCATATAAACTATTGGCAGAGAACTTCAAATGTCTGAATCAGCAGTACCAGTATATGGCTTAAAAAATAACTTCTTAACAAAAAAACCTAGAATAAAGTAAACAAATCAAGTCTAGTCTTCCAAAGAACAATTATTTCTACTATCTAAAGAATATAGTTAGGATAATTTCATGAATGCAATTATCAGCAGAAGTGATTGCATCAAAGACATATGAACTTTGTTTCCCTGTTGAACAAGGATTTTGTATAGAAGAAGGAATAATGTTGATAAGATTGTATATATGGATTTAAGACCATTGTTTTCTGGAATCTGTATTTCAGAGCAAGTGTTCAGGAAAATTGAAAAGGTAAAATAAAATATTATCAAAATGTCTGTCAAATTGTCCAGTGTGCACTCAGTAAGTAAGTATTAGCTATTCTCATCACCATCATCATCATTATCATTATTATCATTTTTTCCTAGTGGATGGTTATAGTTGTGTTCAGTCAAATAGATGCTGATTTGCATGAAGGTCTTCATCAAAGAAAGCAAAAAGAACTCTTTTGTACTCAGCATATTATCTCCATTATACCCTATTTTAGTTACTTAATTTACAAATGGTCCACAATTAACTTTGATCATTTTATGTCAAACACTGGAACTGTTATCAAAAAACCTAGTTTATGTTCCTATTCTACTCTCAGTACCGTGTGACCTAGAGTAAGTCTTACTGTCTCTAGGCCACAGTTATAAGAGATAAGATCTATGAGTTCCTTTCATATGTAATATTCTATGGGGTAGCTCAAAGGGCCACATTTCAGAAAAAGTATTATCATATATTACATTCACTTTTAATCTGTCATTGGAAGTCACCTCACTTCTGCCCCAAGCAAGCTCCTCATCTTGTTTAAGAGTGTCATTTCATTAAATAGTATTGCAGGCTGCAGAAACTTCTGTTGCATAGTGTCAAGGCTTTGGAAATTAAATATTTACCAGGGATAAAAACCTGCCTTAACCTAGTTGGAACCCAAAGTGAAACTTTTAGAAACTACTCTATATTGGAGAAATAGATACCTTTTGTCTTCAACTATCATTTACTATTTGCAGTGCCTTTGACCTTCATGTGAATTCTATAGCAAATGAAGTAAAACTTTTTCAACTGTTTATCCCTGGGCAGTACCATCTGATATGAATAGTATTCCATCAAAATGTGTTTTTTCCTGAGGAAGTCTTGCCATAATACATCATCAGAGTGACAGCCAGTGTATTATACATTACAATAAAACACCCGCAGAGCAAAGGTACATGTGATGATAAATTATGCTAATATGTTATTGTCATCATGTTATCAGCACTCTGAGAGTGATTTAGTGAGATACATCATCAGTGAGAGAGTATCTGATTTCACATTACTCAAAGAATGACACCATCATGGAAAACCACAAGTAGATTCAGTTGATTAATAGGGCTGGTGATAGCCTAATGCCAGGACTCATGTTGCATGGTATATTAAAATGTCCTTTAAAAGTGAAAACAAGTTAAAGAAAGATGAGTCCACAAAGTGAGGTTATAAAAGCACTGTCAATTTTAATACTATTACTGTAGACGGAGTGCATAGTTAACTATAAACCAAAATTCATCCTTTGTTCTTTATTCAAACATTTGACAGTGATTTAGTTCTACTTAATTATCTTCAAGACAAACCTCAGAAACTCTTATAAGAAGCTGTCTGTTGTAGGACCACTGGTTGGTTGCCTTATGTATCTACTTTGTAATGATGTAAACATTATGTCCCAAGTCACTGAACCAGCCAGATATATCTTGAAACTGTAGTTGTGTGACAACTAACATATTCAGGATGTAAGTTGATGGCTGTTGTTATAGCATCTTATTTTGCACAGAACTTTGCACACATTAAGCAGCAAAAGAGACTTACTTAATTGAATGAATGATTTTCTGGTAACTATTTATATTTAAAAACACAAAATAGGCCCTGACCAGTGTGGCACAGTGGGTTGTGCATCATCCCACAAACCAAAAGGCCGCCAGTTCAATTCCTGGTCAGGGTACATGCCTGCATTGCAAGCCAGGTCCCTACTTGGGGCCTGCAAGAGGTAACTAATCAATGTTTCTCTCCCTTTTTTTCTCTTTCCCTTCCCCTCTCCCTAAAAATGAAAAAATAAAATCTTTTTTAGATAATAATAATGTCTGACACCAAACTCTTTAAAGAGCCAGACACCATGGGTTGCAAATAGAAGAAATCTTGTTTTTCTTAGCATTGGTTATTCCATCATGATCTCAAAAGCTAAGTACTTCTTCCTCACAGCTTGCTAGCTAAGGTCTCTGACCCATTCATAGTCATATTCGGAGAATAATAGGCAAGCAGCAGGATAGATTTCACTTGATTGGTACTCTCTTGATTTGGCACTGATGAGCTGAGCATGCTGGGTAATTAAAGCTGATCTTTTTTTTTTTTTTTTTTTTTTTTTTTTTTTAGGTGCTACAGAATCCTTTCACAGGTTCTTTGGGACACACTCCCAGTCATTACAAGATTTCCTGACAGGCTTTGAACCTCTTAAAGCTTATGATCATTTCATTTCCTCTCTATTTTCTAGCTGTTCATCTCCCTTCTGGCAACTTTGGGACTTAGAACAAAGTCCATTTAGGGAAAGAAAAGGAAAACACCCACCTAAGCTGGCACCACTCCACAAGGCCCATTTCTGAACCACAAGGAATATGCCCCTCTGCCTGTGGTCAGGAAAAGCACAACTGGATACTAACATAATGATAATTACAATAACTAACTTTTCCTGAGCGCGTACTATGATCCAGGCATTTTACATGTGTGAACTTATTAAACTTTCCCAAAAAGAAGATGACGGTATCATTATCCCAATTTTACAAATGAAGAAAGTGAAACTTAAAGAGATTGATCTTCCCAGTGTCACAAGACCCAGAAAAGAGAACACCAAGCCATTCAAGCCTGAGTGGCCATGGCTTTACTGTGTAGGTTCTGGACAGTAACTCTGAATTGTGGGTTTAGCATTATTAGCATCCAAGTATACACTCAGTTTTAGAACCACATACTTGTGTTCTCTCATTATAACAGGCACCACCAACCAATGTCATCTTCAGAGTTTTCCAGGCCTGGACTCAAAGCAGTGCCTTGCATTCCCCACACAAATTCCAACGGCAAATAAAAATTTCCCCAGCATGACGATCAAGAGCCTTTGCTATATTTGCCATGAGGTGCCACAACTGCATTCTCCATAATTAATTCTTTCCATCTCAGCCTCTTCTACTCCAGTGATCTGGGTACTGAGCAACTGGTAACAAAACCAGGGTTTTCGTTTTTTTGTATTTAAATCTCCCTTTCAAGCCCTGGAATAATGTAGGACAGGTTTGTGATGTAGGATACTTACTATGTATTATTTTTCTTTCTCCTTGGCCTTTTTAGGCCTCAGCTAAAATTGAGATATAAAGAACACTACTTTAATATCCTTTTATAAAAATAAAGGCTATTTTCTGTAATCGAAAAGCCAATGATATAGGATGTATGCCTTCTAGGAATGAGTAGGTAAGTCTCTTCGTCAGAAGTAAAACCTTTAAAAGGTGAATGTGTTCCAGACCTCAAAAAAATGTTTCAGGCTCATGAAAGGAGTTTTACTTCAGCTGATTTATGTGTGCAATTTCAACAGGGCAGCCTGTTCTAGAGTGTTTCCAGGGATCATGATGAAGTTGGTATCAGCCTGTCAGTGTGCAATTTGGCTCAGAGGTGTGTGATCAATTTCCAGAGCATCCAACATATTCGTCGGAACCAACAGGACGTTGGCTGTGTATGCCCAGCACTCATTGTGTCTGGGCTGTCCCACATGTGAGGGTGCTGCTGGCCCTGCTCCCCACACTGCTTCTATATATAAGTTCCCAAGAGCTCTCCCAAAGTAGGTTTGAGTATTCTCACCTCTTTCACCATTTTGCCTTACTTTGGTTTCTATTGGCATGTTAAATAAGTTATTAATGAAATTTTAAGGTGAAGTCAAAGCATTCAAAATAGTGTGGATATGTTTGCTTTATTCATCTGTTTACTAGTAAAGATATAGTCATTGTCTTAAGAAGAAAAATGTATTAGTGACAAGCAAGCCCCTTCACAATCTCTTGACGTAAAGGTATTTTTGTAAAACTGTGCTTTGTCACCTACAAAATTCCTGTCCCTTGTGGGAAAGTGACCTCAACTTGTCTTTTGCCTTAAAAAGCTGAAATTCGATTGCTCAAAAAAGTGAAACAATCGGTTACAAGATTACAATATAATGTTACTGTGTGAAGCTCTTTACATTTTGTAGGATGTTTACAATTCTATATTCTAAAAAATACTTTTAGCACTTTATTGACTTTTGAGAAAAAAAGAGCAATACTATATGATGGAAAAGCCTTGGTTTGAAGACAAAAGCCTATATCCAAGCCTTAGATCTGGTACTTTTGCTCTTCAGATGTGTCTGGACCTGCCTCTTCTGGCCTTCATTTTCTTTGTCAGCAACCGTTTCATTAACCATAAGTAAGCTGAGTATAGGATCTGTGCCTTATTTATCTTTATAATAAAGACACAGGTCCTAACACACTGCCTGGCAAAAAGTACTTTATGATGGATAAATAGGCCTGAGGAATTACTGTCTTCCATTTACAAATGAGCAGAGTGAGGCTCAAAGATGTTTCAATGACCTAGTGAAACACAGCCAATAAGGAAAACTTTGTCATGGTACGTAATGGAACAGGATCAAAGCCCAGAATTTCTGATGAATGGGGAGCCCAGGAAAGGAACATTAGTCCCTAAAGAAGAAAACACCCTGGTATATCTAGACAAGTAGATTTCAGAAGCATATGTCTGGTTGTTCCATTAAAGAACTATTTTACTCACTCTCACCTCCTACAGATACTTACCATTAACAGCAAATACTATAATGCTGTCCATTTTGGTGGAGATAAAGAATATATACCAAGGATATCACAATTGTCCCTCCTGGTAGAGGTAAAGAACAGATAACAGGTATAGCACATTTTTTCCCCTTTTGAAATGGCAGAAATTGTTCTCATTAGTATGTATATTCTTCACAATATTTAGAGCAGACACTACCTATGAAAAGAAATAGCAATAATTATTCTTACATGAGCAAAGCACTATTGCAAGCATTTTAGATGCATTCTCTTTAATCCAGAACATGTTCCTATAAAGTACTATCATTTACAGATGGAAAAACTTGAGTTATGGAGAAGTAAGGAAATTTTCCAAAAAACACAAATCCCATAAGCAACAGAGGCAGGATTCAGGTCTAAGCAGTGTGACCTGGGAGCCTGGACTCTTAACCTCTACATTTTACTGCCCGGGATAGTAAATATAGAAATAGAGGATGTGCAAAAAGGGACACGATAGGCAATTCCCAAGTCTAATGCAGAAGTTACAACTGAACTCAGCAAGAACACAAGGCCTGGGAGAATAAACTGTGTCTCACAGAATCACAAAGAAAACAAATATTAATTCCTTTATGCCACTATTTCCCTTGTGCCACAATTTTCTATACCACATGTTCTTATGAGCATTTTACCAGATATACACATATTACCAATATGTATTTGCTAATATATTTTTGTCTTAATTTGCATATGACTAGAATTTTTAAAACCCTGAATTTTCAAGGGATGGCAGCAAGGTTGATCCTGTGGTGACTGTCTTAGCCCAGGTTCCCTAGAAAACAAAGACACAGCAAAGAATCTAATGAACTTTATTTGGGAGGTATAGAACCAGGACAGCTAGAATGAGGGAAAGTGGGAGTGAGGCAACAAAGAATGTTGGTCATTACCACAATGTATTACTGTACTGGCTACTTCACAGGGGCCATAAAAAGCCACAGGGATTAAGAAATGGGTCCACTAGTCACACAGAACTCCTCCAAAAGGGCTATACAGAGAAGCCATGCTTTGAAATCCTTCATGGGAAATAAGAAGGATTTCCCTGTCTCCTATATCCCATTGACCAATGTTTTCCGTACCTTGATTACAAGCTGAAAGAACTGGCACCTGTAATGACCACATAAGATGCCAAACTTCACATTCTTATGTGTGGTCTGTCATTCAGGTCCACAGGTGGTGGAAGTCACAAGTTCTGAGCCTACAGCTGATGCACCTGAACGAGTGGAGTGGATTTCACATTCAGCTAAACAGGACATCAAAAGCCAAGGCCACTAAGAAAGAACTATCTTCTTCAATGTATGCCAGCATCTAGGGTGTGGGGTTGTCAGAAGCTAAACTCTACACACTGACTAAAACAAAGCAGAAAGATGAGTTAATTATGTGGCTTTTAACCTGCAAACCAGGGAACTCAAGGCTTCGGGAGCAATGACTTATGAGTTACTCACAGACGAAGGGATTTTTATGGGATAAATGCAGAATTTATTTGGCTTTTCAGTTCATTGATTGTCTACTGGTCTTTCTTGTTTAGATCAGGGTAATTGAGTAAGAGGAACAAGGAAGTCAGAGCTAGTTGAACAGACTTGGCAATGGTGATGGGCTCCTGTGCTATGCCGATTTCTGAGAAGAGCTGTAAATTTCTCTAACGTTAGGTTAAGTTTCCTTTATGTGCCTGCAATGACCACTTCCATTTTGTCCCTGACATAAATGACTCTATTTCAGTTTGGTTCTACAAAGGTATAGAGGAAAAAGAAATAAACATATACATACACACTACACATATGTATTATATATGTAATTTTCCTCAATGTCATAAGATATTCAGCCCTGCATATTATAATCCATGTATACCAATGAATTTTTAGAAATATAATTCTGAAAAGATGTGGGTTTTTAGAAATGGCATTCCGTTGGAGGTAGAACACGGGAGGCCGGCCCTGACATAGCAAGGAAGGAGTGAGAAAGGCATTAGAAGCGAGTGGAAATCTTGGCTGGTGTGGCTCAATGGATTGAGTACCAGCCTGTGAACCCAAGGGTTGCTGGTTTGATTCCCAGTCAGGGCACATACCCAGGTTGCAAGCCAGGTCCCCAGCCAGGCCCTTAGCTGGAGGCAAGTGAAAGGCAAACATACACTGATGTCTCTCTCCCTTTCTTCCTCCCTCCCTTCCCCTCTCTCTAAAAATAATGAATAAAATCTTTTAAAATAAAAAATTAAAAAAAAGAAGCAGGTGGAATGTCAGGAAATCTCACACAGGCCACATTGCAGACCGAAAGCTGGGAGGGTGAGTGTGTCAGAGGAGAAGGGAAAGGTTTTCCTGTTGCGGGCAGAGCACAGTATCCAGGCATCTAGCAGTAGGCTATAAGTGCTAGTCCAAAAAGGCAAATAATCTCTGCTAGGCCTAGTTGATGTATTTAAGGAACCAGAATTCTAGTACCGCTTTACTCTGATGAGAGCTATGTATTAGATAAGGGTCAGAACAAATATCCAGGTATGAGAACTGGACAGGGGTTGATCTTAAAAAGCCAAGCAGGAGCTAATGGACAAGGAGGACCCCACAAGCTGGTTCAGTGTTGAGTCTTACAACTTTAGGGGTAAGACTGTTGAGAGGTAATAGTGGCCTCAGAGCCTATTTAGTGTGTCAGTGATGGCTGAGAATTCCTTCTTGGGGAGATCAAAAGACGTGGGGACAGGGAATAAATCAAAGAGCCAGACAAGCCATTTAATTACTTACTTCCCTGCATTAGAATACACTGACAGTTAACTGTATTCTTTCAGCAAAAACTTATCAAACATTTCTTTTACCTGATATTTAAAACATATTTCAGATGAGCAACAAGTATAAAAATTCTATTTGTTGTATGTTTGATAGTCTAACATATTTCTACTTTAACATTTTTCTAATAGTCACAGGTTACATGCCTTGTGTTATATAAATAGATTTCACATATAAAATTTCAGTTTTTTACTAAATCTAATACTACTATTTGAATTTGCTCAATAATGACTACCTACTTTCTTGACTGTTTCCCAGTGTAATTTATACTTGACATTCAAATTTACCTGGAATCCCTACCTTTTCCATTTCAACCTCCCATCAAATGTAATGCAATCAAGTCCTTAAATCATGGGTAATAGAAATAATGTATATCGATGCGTAGCCATTTTTGCTAACTCTATAAATTGAATGCCAAGTTGAAAATAATGTTGGGTGCCTTTATTCCCAAGTCAGTGTTCTCAAGGCAGCCCTTCCTGATAACTGGAAAGAGTATCCTGCTTTGACAGTCTGACCTTTATACTCCAATTAAATATAAAAAAAAACAGACCTGGATCTTTTTCACCTAGTTGTACTGTCAGGGCTAGTATAACGTTACTGTCATATGAAGCTCTTTAAATCAGCCTGCTATAAAAATATGATTGTAATACAGATCTTAGCATTCAGAAATATTCACTCCCCTTTCACTTACACAGATTTTGAGGGTCAAACCTATGCATTTTTATCAGATATGTTATTATCTTTCAACCTTTGTGAAGATCAATGTATTAGAATAGAGGAAGAACTTTTTCTCTTTTAATGGTAAAATGATTTGCTACAAGGAAAATACTAATGAGGATTTTTATTACTTACTGAAAGTTCCCATTGGACAAAATGAGAAAGTTTTATTTTATAAAAATGGATGCAGTGCTCAAATTCCACAGTACGTTTGGAAACTATGAATCTGATCGAACTAGTTGAGCACTTAGAAAAGGGAGAAAAGTGTGGAGTTTTGAATTTTCTTAGAAATAGGATGCTTCCAAAAGGAGCCGTAGCATGGTTCAGCAAAATTTAAACTGTAAAACCCTGACTTACAAATCAAGAAGACAAATTTTTAGAAATAGATCTTTTCATTTATTTTAAATGTAATACAGTTCTTATAATGCCTAATAATGATGAATTTTCAGCATTTTTCTGTCATAGATACAGAATTCTAAATACTACTTCCCTTATCCCTCCATGTTATCTTACTATTTATACTTTTAGGGGATGGTATGTGAGTCATTCTGATTTCAGTTCCCATGGGTTGGTGGAATCATTGTTTTTGCAGGTTAGATCATAAAATTCATCATCTAGGAGAGTAAACTAGTAAAATATCTAGGACTTTCTCTTCAAACAAACAAAAATATCCTGAATAAAGAAACCCAAGTTTAGTACAGTTGGGCTGGCATCCTCATTTTATCATCAACACAATGTAAGATGTCTCTTTTTCCTTAATTATAAAAGTTAACCTTTCCTTGTTAAGAGCCACTTGGGAAAGGGAGGGCGGCATCATGCTAGGGCTGGTGAAAGTGGGAGACTGGTAGCACTGGCTGCCGCCCTGCAGGAAGCCCGCACCCCGGGAGCATGGCTGACTGCCACACTGGCACTGCATGTCTTCCTCTCCATTCCACAGAAGCCACTTAAGAAGAGCCTGTCAACAATGTGAAACCGGCCCAAATGGTTCTGCTTGTGGCCAGCTAGCAAAGGTCTACCCAAGACTATGTAGGGATGACCAAATTCATGTTTTAAATGAAAAATATGAGCATAGCCTTCCTCAAATGAAAGAAGTTTCATGCAAATGAGGAATTTTTTTTTTTTTTTTTTTTTTGGTAGCATAGTGGGTTAACATTTCAGGTATTTTGCTACAGTAGATACTTTTTCTTCCTGAATTCTCAGGGGTCTGATTTAAGTTCAGTTTTGTTTACCAGAAAGATATGAGAACAAGTGTAATGCTGTGAAAAATGTTTACCTAGAGCAAGAATATGACAAGCAGAAGTGAATACATAGCAACTTGCACATCACATAAAGCTTTACAGCCAATGCTGGCTTTAAAATTACCAGTGACCTAAAAAACAAAACAAAATACAAAATAAGGCAGAGGGGACAAATGAGATGCACCATGTCAAAAATGCGATCAAATAAATTATCTTCTTTTGTGCTTAAATAATGGATGAAGCTTACGGTAACCCTAACTGCTGTTTTTGATGCTTTGTATTGCTTCAGCAACTTGACCTTGGATTTATTTCTCTGGAGTATAACATTGAGCCCATATGAAGTCCATTTTCCTGAGCAAATTTGTTGTCAGATGGGGAAAAATAATGAAAAATTGGTTCTATAGAATTTCATAAATGACAACACTGAAAAAGCACCTTTCTGAGTGAATTTTCTTTCTTCTTCCCAGTACACAATATATGTAACAAAGCAGAGCAAAAAAGTGGGCATTTGTCCTTCTTCCTTTTCATATAAACTACTTCAACTATAAGTTCAGTGTGGAGTATAGCATACAAAAAACATTATAGATTAAATGTGAAAAAGTAAAAGGTAGTTTTTTTTTTTTAACATGGCATTATTAATTTTAAATATTGTTAAGAACTCTCTGGTCTAACAAGCAGGTCCTTGGGGGATTTGCTGTAATCCATAAACTTGAACTGTATATAAATGGTGTTTCCCTAACCCTAACCATTTAGAAGAGGATTTTCCAAAATTGGTTTTAGAATATTTCTCCTTTTGCTTTGTTTACATGATTGATCTGGACTGTCCATTTATATATGTTAAGTAAAGTAAATGTCATTCCATTCTTCTCTGGGATACGGCAAATATCTAATCAGAGGAATTGAAACAGATGGCTTTATGTATAAAATCAGGTGTTGTATGTGACGTTGTAGAACTATTAAATAATGTTACTAGCTTCCTAGACATGGTAAGATCTTCCTGCTTCTACTCTTCCCCCTATTAGTCCCTTTGTCCCCCATCAGCAATTCACAATGCAGCCAAAATGATCTAAAAAAAATAATAATAAAATCCCTAATTTTATCACCACATGGCTTAAAGCCTTTCCGTGCCACAAGAAAAAATCCAAATTCTTTAAATGCCTCAGGAAGTGCTTCACGGTCTCTCCTCTGCTTGCTTCTCTAGACTTCATCTCTCTTCAGTCCCCCATTTCACACTCTACTCTCCAGTTGCACTCAGCGTCTCTCAGTACCGCTAAATCTATCATGCTCTCTTTTGTACCAGCTCTTCTTTTGCCTGGACCAGCCTTTCCTCTCCCCATCCCTGATCTCCTCCCCTCCCACATGGCCTTATTCACCTAACTCCAGTCTTCCATAAGGAGCAAGCCTACATATCATATTCTCTTGGAAACCCTTCCTGACTCTCCCCTCTTGTGGCACCTGTCACATTTCATAGCATCATATATTATGTGTCATTATCACCCATTAGATGATAAGTACTTTCGTGACCTTACGCCGTATCTTCAACATTTCTTTAAATAATACTAATTGAGCACTATTATGCCCTGACTCATTTCTAAGCTCAGAGAACAGTGAAGAGCCAAGCAAGCAAAGTTCCTGCCTCAGAGAACTTACATTCTGTACACAGAATGAGTAGTTGTTGGCAAGAACAGAGTAGAAGAAAATAGGACAGTAGAGAACAACAGAAAAAGAACAGGTAGAAAAGAATACAGAGTGAAAAAGAAAAAAAAGCCAGAAGATATTCAAGATAAAAATGGAAAGCCCTGGCTGGTAGCACAGTGGATAAGGGGGCCCGCCTGTGAACCCAAAGGTTGCAGGTTCGATTCCCCAGCCAGGGTATATTACCAGGTTGCAAACCAGGTCTCCAGTCAGGTCTGTGGCTGGAGGCAGGTGAAATGCAACCATACATTGATGTCTCTCTCCCTCACTGCCTCTCTCTCCCTTCCCCTCTTTCTAAAAATAATGAAATAAAATTAAAAAAAAAAAAATGGAAAGGCTCATAGAGATCTGGGTTGATCACTTAAAAGATCCCTCCTCACAAAGAGATAGGCCCTCTTCTATTTAAAACTTTGCCATTGGCTTGTTGTATAGATGATAGAGATCATTCCTTACTTCATTCCACTTGCAGCCAACTACATTGGCTCTTGACATGTTGTGCCATTCAGCCTTCCAGTGATGTCCTCCAGAGCCATCTGCTGTCCACAATAAACAAGGCTTCAGAACCCAAATGATATGCCTAAGCTTGAGCAAAATGAGCGGGGAGAAAAATGTTGCTTTTCCAAGATGTGTTCACTGGGAAAATCTGCTACAAAACAATGAATATGTGATACAAGTAAAATTAGACCTTTCAACCCATTTGGTATGATGCATGATTGCACACACTTATTACAAGGTGAGTCTGCCAGAATTAAAAGTAATTTTATTTTTTTAATTAGACATTTAGTGCAAAAGGTCAAGAAAGAGGTTTAGGATCCATGTCATCCTATTATACATGAAAAATGAAAAACAGCTTATTTACAACACTTTTATACCACATAAAGCAGATCTTTAAGCCAGAACAAAATTAGGGTGAAAACAAAGAAATCAAACTAAATTGTGTATAATTTAGCAAACAAAGGAATGATAGATGCATTCCACATTGTTAAATTCTATTTTCTAGGAACACATTTCAACTTACTGTGACATTGTGAAATCCTGTTGCCTACCATTCTAAATGTCTAATCAAGCCTTCAGTGACATGGCTCCAGCTGACGTCTCCCTCCTCACAGCTGCTGGTGTTCTCCTTGACTCTAATGGACAGCAATTTCAGGCAACTTGCAATCCCCTGGACACATTATTCTCTCCCACCACTTTGTGCCTTTAAACTCAGGGTTCTCTCTGAAAGGATGTCCTAGCCTCTTTAGCTTACTAGTCAAACTCCTACTTTCCTGTTAACTTTACCTAAAACATCACCTCTATGTGACTGGTGCCTCTCGGCTTCTCCTCATAACCATCCCAAACAGCTAACGGATCCTTCATTTTTGCCACCAAATGAGTGTTGCACAGACTTCTCTTGGAGCAGGTACCCTCTGTGCTGCCTTTCTTTGTGTACATCAAAGTCTCTCCCACTATAACCTGATCTTCTGTGAGGATAAGGAGGTTGTCTTAGTGATTCAAGCACCTAGGATAGAAGGTGTGTTTTAAAAAATTGTTTGATCAGAAGAGAATAGGTGAATGAAGGAATAAATGAATGCCACCAGTCATCTTCAGCGCTTCTCCAGGCAATGCCCTTCATGTGCTAAAAATTCAGACTAGGAAATTTCCCTTTCTTGTTTTCCTTACTATTAACCAAGTTCATAATGATGACTAAGAAGGAACTGAGAAGCAAAATTTGAATTACACTTATACAGTGTGGTTCTGAGACTGTGCTTTATTTTTACATCATTTGCCTAATTCATCCCATCCAGTCATTCCCGCAGCACATAATCATCAAATTCCCATTATAATCATAGCACCATGCTAAATACTGTAAAGTAGATCACAAAGAATAAAACCCCCTGCAAGATTCTTATTTCCTTTCTGAAAGACAGTGCATCTACATTTTTAAAAGCCAAATCGTAGTACATGGCTGATATGTGACACTCAGTGCCAAATGAGTGAGGTAGACAATGGGTGGTATAATTAGGCATAAGATGAGCACTCATTTGAGTCATGAACAAAATAAGAGCTAAAGGAAAATTGACAAGACTGCATTCCATGTTGGAGTAATGGAATGAACCAAGGTTTGACAGTATATTTTCTCAGCTAAGACCCTGAAGAGGTAAGAAAACAGTCTTCCATACCTTAATCAGTGTGTCCCAATGTTGAAACTTACTTAGAAATGTGAGCATATTAATAATTTTTTCAGCCAAAGTCTACCTTTAAAGTAGATTTATTTACATTGAATATGTTTTGCCATGTCCAGCTCCAGGTTCTTCCAGACTTTTCTCAAATTCTTACCCACCTTTGTCTCTGAGCCCCGGTGCCATGCCCTTCCTGTAGAGCACTGCTTCCTCAGCCTTTCAGGCACTGTGCTCTCGCCTCTGGTTGAGTGTTCATCAATTTGAGTAGCTGGTCCCTAACAGACTGCCTCTAAAGAGGTCATTTATTTTATCTCATCTCTCCTCTTCAGGTTAGACTCAGAGCTCGCCTTTCTGACAACATGTAGTTAGAGGTCACAGTTCTGCTCTGAATTGATGTATCACAACGCTCCATGAGACACCACAAGAACAGACCTGCGTCTCAGGCATGTTCCATCAAAGCCTGTGGATCTGTTGGGAAGAGTCTGATTCACTGTACAATACAAAGTGCTGATTTAATGTACAATATAAAGTGCCTGTGGGCATAATGACGGGGAAGCACTGAGCAACCGACCCCAGCTCTAACCCTTTCTGTTTCCTTCGGCAAAAGTGGAGGTTGTTCCTTCTTCTGTTTTAACTTACTCGGGTATTATGTATATTAAAAAATCATGGAACATGAAGCCCTCATGTGGATTACAGATCACACAGTCCAAACACCTCAGTTTACAGAGAATCTGTAACTTGTCCAAGCTCACACAACACATTAGTGAGAAAAAAAGGATTAGAAGCCAGGTGTTTGGCTCTAAAGTCAATTGCACACTCTCTCTCTAAAGTAAGCATCCCTGGCTTATGACAATCAGCACTGTATGCCCCAGAGTCCTATAAACTTGCTCCATCCTATTTGAATGTTTGTTTTCAAACAGGGTTTGCGAATAATACTAGGATAAATGTGAGTATTGACATACCTCAGTTTCTTTTCCTAACAACAGGATCTGAATTTTTCCCCAAATAAATAGCATCCAGCTATGGATGGAAATAGGTAGTATAAGTATTAATCACTGCTTTGGACTGAATTATTCTCACAAGGAAAGTTGATAAGAAAGCAAAATATTTTACTCTTTAGTAGTTTACATAAATTTGAGGCCATTCAGATAAAAATGTTTTCTAAATACTCGTGTTATATACATGAGGAATTATGTTACCATTTGATATTACATTAACATTTAATGTATTAAATGCCTCAGTATTAATGGCCAAAAATAATTAATTCTAGTAGATGGATAGTTAGTCTTCTATAGGACAGGATTAGAAAAAATGAAAGAGAGTAACTAGAGAGAGATGAAATAGGGAAGGATCCTACTGTCTTGAAAAGAATGGGAGCTATGTTGTTAACTCTCCTAGTATGAGTTTTCCCCTTGCGACCTTACCATACAGCATAGTGGTAAAACCACAATGAATGATAGGTTATTATCAAAAACTTGCCTATACTGTCCACGGTGTTTATGTACCCACACTCAGATACAATGACAATATTCATAATAATGTACATGTTTAACTCTCACGTATTACAGTAACATTGTGCCCTGCTTTATTTATTCTATAGGGTGGAATAGAAAATCTGATTGAACAGATGTCTCCCAGAATACTGTTATTTGCTTAATGACATAGTGCCTATCTTCTCATTGAAATTGAGTACTGAGAAAAAGACAACAATGAATTATTTTCAGGAGCAATTTAGGAGGAAGTAGGTGAAAGGATTCTAATTTTCAAGGCTTTGAATAGCACTACAAGCTCTGTTTTACGACAGGAACACAAAAATTGGCATTCACTGAGCTATTTACACATTTAGACAATGAATAAATATGTAGTACAGTTTGGGTAGTTAGTGTAAGGAGAAGAGACTGAGAAATTATTTCCATAGTTAAAAATTTTGTTTCTTTAGAGTAGAAAGCAAAGCAAGTTGGCAATTCATGTTTATTTAAAGTTATTTCTCATCTGTCTCTATTCTTCATAAAAAATGTGATCTAAATAAATTTCAAATTAGATCATCATTTCATAATCAGAGCAAGAGGTTGGGTTAAAGTTAGAGTGGGGGAAGGGTGACAGTAATGTCTAGAAGAGCCAGGAGGATAATGGAAGTAGGTCAAGTGTGTCTAATGAAAGACTTAGTGAGATAGTAGAGTGGAGTGACAGTACTCTGGAGAGCCCACACTCTGTCTAAAGACATTTAGATCCACTAAAAAACAAAAATGAAAAACCTAACTGCAGGCCTGTTTCAGCCCAAGGGCAAACAGTTGGTGAGCTCTGGATCCATAAAATCAAAGCTGCTCTGAGACATCAGTGAACACCCCAACAAAGGTCCTTGGCATAGGAAAGGAAAGCCTGGAACAAGAACAACTGTTACGAAGTTTGTTTCATATGTTTGTGGCCTAAAACAATGCTATTTACCACTGACTTCTACAGTGTGTATTATCCTTTTGGTTATTAGAACAAGTATGCAAAAACACTATGCAAAAAAGGGGTCTTATGCTTATAGCAAGACTGTCTCAGTCCGATATCTATGAATCCCATATGTTGATGCAAAATTGTGTGTGTGTGTGTGTGTGTGTGTGTGTACATGTGCATTTTTGAGGGGAGAAAGTTTGTAACTAATCCAGTGTTGCAACCCCACAAAGAGAAAAGAAACAATCAGGAGAGGGCACGAAACACGTAGAGAATCATCATCAAGCAGGTCCAGCTGTAGAAAGCAGTCAGGCTGCCAACAGGCAACCATAGATATGTTCTTTGAGGACTGAATTCTACCTATGAAAAACTAAGAAGAGCAAGATATGTCTTCAGTCCTTAGCGGCAATGGGAGGAATGTAAGCATGGGTCCAAAGTCCCTGGGCCATGATACACAGGTTTCCTCAAACAGAACAAGGTATGATCTAAATGACAAGAAGAACTGAGTTAGAACTTGTCCATCAGCAGAACTGATTTGGCGCCTCTGGCACTTAAAAGCCTCTGAGGAGATGGCCCCTGGGCACTGTAGAGGGGAGGCTCAGTGACCAGGTGAGGGACAAAAAGACAAATTTTAAATATATTAACTTAAGGAAACAAAAAACATTTTCTTAGTACCTACTATGGGTTGGCAGCTAAAAGGTGCTTCTTTCTCATTTAATCCACTTAATTAATAAATGTCATCTAGAAGCCAAAATGTGAGAACCTATTTCAACTACAGATGAGTTTATTCCATTTCAGTCCTCAGTCTTTCTTTAAAAAAAGGACAAATGTTATCCTCATGTTTCAGAAAAAGAAGAAACTTCACACAGTACCAAAGTTGCCTAGATCAGTAAAGCTCAATGAGAAAAGTAGAATGCACACCCTCTGTGAAGGGGTGGGGACGTAGCTTTAAAAGCTTTATACGATGTAATATAGTTATGCGTTATAATATAGTTATTTGTTGATTTGGGAATGCAAAGTGGAAATAAATACTCAGAGGTGGACTTCTTTCTGAAGATGCGTAGTTCTCAAGAGAAAGAAAAATATGCCCCCTAGTGATCATTGTCTGTGTAATGTGTGTGTATGGGATCTTTCTGTGATTTACTGTGACTTCCCAGACCACCTTAGTGAATTAGGACAAAAGATGGCACAATGCTAATTCCTCCACCAATGCTTCCAAAACCAAAAGACCTCTCAGAAATAATCTTACTGATAATAAATTATAATATAAAGTGATCTTTCATTAAGCAGAGGAACTCTTTTAATGGTCATCCGTAAGTCTCATATGAGTTTTCCAAATAACTGTTACCCATTAAGAGGGTGGGGAATATAAACCCCTTGAGATTTTGCTCCCATAGCCATGGTTTTCAGTTTGGTTCAAATAAACTCATAAAAAATTCTCAAAAAAGAAGAGAAGTCAATGCCCCAGTTCCATACCTTTCTAATATATTTCATATTATTCATGCCTTCTTTTTTAACAACAATTGAGTTATTTGAACTCTTCCTCACCACTTAAGATGATCACTGTGACTATTAATTATTGGTCTGGATGTAAAACAAGAGTGTGCTTGTCTCCCGTTACTGTCATCAGGTTATCTGTTCACACAGTCTTCGTACCAACTCATATGACCTACCTACTTACAGTTTCAGGGAAGCTGAGATACTATAGGCCAATATTAAGACATTATAATTTACCATTTTGTGATCATTAATTTAAATCCCCTCATTTTGCAGGTCTGAAATATAAGACTCAGAGTAAAGATTTGCCCAAGTTCACACAATGGACTATATTTAGTAAAACTGTAGCTCTACTTAGAATATTCAGTTAATATAGAAAATACTATTTACTCAAAATTGTCATTAGAAATTCCTCAAATTAATCTTTAACCACATGTATGTTTTCTGTACCATAATTCTTATAATTATTGAAATTTGGGTATCACAAAGATAAGCTGAGGAAATAAGAAAAGGTCAGTCTGCAAGTTGATTGTCTATTTGAACCCATAGCCTTCAAAATAACCATCAAATACAGTAAGTGAGAAATAAGAGATTTCTTTATGTTCTAGTTTTTCCTCTGATTTCAGTATTAAGTGTCTGTTACCTTATTATATTTCAGTTGCTAGTAGCCTCTGTTCAAGATTAGAGGATTAGGTTCTTAAACTCAGATGTTAGTTAAATATAACTATAATCAACTATACTCCTGGGGTGTAGGGCTTATAGGTATACAAGGCTCCTGGCTTCCTCTTCAGCACTTTTTCTGCTACAACCTAATTATCTACTTATTAGACAATAGCCCTGAATGCGATTTGAGAGAAAAGATAAATAAAATGGTTTGTTAGCAGCTCTTTCAGTGGGGATCCACTTTGTATCCTAAGTAATTAAGCTTGCCATATAAGGGAGGTATTAGTAAATGAGAAGACTTTTGAGTTATACTCAGTCATTTTGATCAGTATCTTGGTAATGTTGTTTTGTTCTCATAAGCATATGGTAAAGCAAGATGAAATGTTCCAATGATTGTGATTTCAAATCTAAAGTACTATCTGTTCATTCCTGAAATCTGAAACAAATATCTGGTGCTTAATACTTTGGAAAAATAGTACCTTAATTCATTACCTCTGTCTATGATTCAAAATAATGGGCAAAAATAGGTAGATGAAATTAAGCCAGAAGTTTATATATTCAATTAAAAGAACAATCAGAAGACTTGTGTTTCTACAGTAAGAAAAGGTTAGAGACCCTGCAGCAATCTTAATGACCTCTCCCTTTCTGCTTCATCTTGTACCCAGATATAAACTATATATATATAGTTTATCTCATATATATATGAGATTTGAATGCTTCCTTATCTCCATCCCATATATACTCAGAATTATTCCAGTTTATAATATTCTGATTCATGTCACCATGCATTTTTGTTAATTAGAATTGTATCTCCTATATTAAAACTTCTGTGCCAATTTCTTATACTTTAAGCTATTTTCTAGTTCACTTTCCATTACAGGATGACACTGGAATAGAATATCGAATAAAGATGTACTGGTCATCTCCTCGCTGTGTCCTCACATGGCCTTTTCCCTGTTCCTGCACATTTCTGTTGACTCCTTACCTTCTTATAAAGACACCAGTCATAATTAGGGCCCAATCTTATGACTACATTTAATTTCAATTACCTCTTTAAAAGCCCAATCTGTAAATACAGTCATGTTGGGGGTTAGGGCTTCAACATATGGATTTTGAGGGTAGCAAGTTAATAATCAAGCATTCTATATCTTGCCCGTGAAGAAAAAAATAAAATCTTAATAAGGAAAATGATCACGTTATTGATATGTTATGGATACTCAGTGTTAAAATACTAAAGTTAGCTTGGCTGAACTTTTCTCTCATGTGGAAGTATTCACATCTTTAAATCAATGCCCCATAATACTCCTACAATGACATTACTAGATATTATGTGCTTTATCATGTGGGGAGGGCCCTCTAAACCTCTAAATCTCTACACCCTGGTCTCAGTCTACTCACCTATAAATTCAGGTGATGGAATTCAAGGTATTTTCCCCAAGGTTCCTACTAACAATTTCTTGCTACAATTCTTTAAAATGAAGTTTCCGTTAATGTTCACATCTGCCTGGTAAAACCTAATTGTTCCTATTTCGATTGAATCATTTTTTCTCTTGAATTAAGTAGTGTTTAGATTACTAAATAGGTATTGTTTAGATTATTCGACTAATGGCTTCACCTTTCAAGACATTAGATCCTCAAGGGCCAAAGAATGCACCCTTCATTTCCTTCCACCCCCACTCGTCCTAGCACCAGATTTTGCGCACAGTGAGTATCAGATGAAAGCGCTGATGATGTTAAAACAGTTTCATTACAGTGGGTTCTAACTGCGGAAATCGTTTGCTGGGACCAGAAGCCCCCTCCGCAATGTGAGACCTCTGTCTGGGACAGCTCGTTGTTCTCTTCCGCCATCTAGTGGCATCTGGGTTGCTCTCTTCAGCTCAACATGCTATTCGGAGCTGCAAAGATTTCAGATTGTAAATCAAGTAGATGAATTGTTTTAGTCTTCTCGTCATAGTAAAAGGGAGTTTGTAGTATTTCAAGAGATAAAATGTGATGAATGGTGATAAAAATAACTATAACGAAATAGCCGACTTTAATACCTGAATAGTGTACATTAATTCATTCAATGTAACCTCTTTAATATGTTCAGATGTTAACTTGAACTTTGAAGAACAAAAATATGAACTAGCCTCAAAATGCTTTAAGTAAATATTATCCTTATCAACTGCTCTTGTATAATGTCAAAGACTTTAAAATAAATGAAATTACAGCAGATGAAAGTAAAGGAGGGAAAGGAAATAATGTTCTGATAAACATTGAATTGGTAGAGAATGTCTCAATTCTATATTTAACCATTTGTCTCCAATTAAGCTAGAATTTATTATCATTATTATTTATACATGCAATATAATGTTTAATGAATGTTGAATGATATTTAGTTTAATGTCCTATAATCTGGAACTTTCTTCCAATGGCATGATAGTGTGTTTAATTGTGTGAATCTAAAGTGAAAATAAATTTCTCTTATGAATGAAATAAAATCTTTCTGAAGTGTGACTTATTCCCCATTAAAGCTATTTCCACTGAGTAACTATTATTGGAAAAATATTTCTGAGTTAGTAACATTATTCAGGTTTTCTTTATATTTCCCCTTAAAATGCCAATACTATCGTGCAGTATTTAGGTCTTTCTAATAGAAGATGTTTAATCAGAATGCCATTTTGTTTTGAACACGCCGGTGAACCAGCTGAGGAATCTCCGATATGTTTTCCAGGGCGGGAAAATACCCATAAGGTGGACAGCCCCAGAAGCTATCGCCTACAGAAAATTCTCCTCAGCAAGTGACGCATGGAGCTATGGCATTGTCATGTGGGAGGTCATGTCCTATGGAGAGAGACCATACTGGGAAATGTCTAACCAAGATGTAAGTGCACCACCGGTAGCTGAACTGCCATTCTGTGAGTGTAACGCATCGGCACTGAGGGGGAAATGTGCCTTTTGCCCTCACTCAGATTAGGCCTCATCTTTCTGAAAGTTGTAACTTTTCACTTTAAGCTGTATTCGGTGTCACAGGGTCCAGCTGATGGGCTTTGCTATGTGAGCACATGATCCACGTCACACATCTGAGACTTGCACACACATTTTTTAATACAGCATAAATGTACTTATACTGCATTAGACGCAGACATAATGAAAAAGAGTAATGTTTATTTTTGGTTCCTTGAGCAATTTAATGTACTACTGTAAACAGCAAAGTAATTTAGTCTACACATTGCTTAGTGGGAAAAGACTGAATGCTTTCCAGTACTGTATTATCAATATACGTCATCTGGTATGGCTCTTTTGAGATATGTACATGACCCTTTACACAGTCTGTTTTGTTTCTGTTATATCTATAGAAGTTACTCTGGTGGTTAACACTCCTTTGACCTCTATGACCTGTCCAGAGTGATAGAGACAATAGTCAAAAATGCAAGCACCCCAACAATGCAAATAAGTGTGCTGTCAGAACTGAAAATATATATTTAATATCCTACTTCCTCATCTCAGAATTTACACTCAGTCCATTCACTTGCCTTCTGCAAACTCTGTGGTTTCTGAGAAATGGCCACAGAAAATCACCTCTAATGGGGTTCTGAATGTTGGGAGTTGACAACAAAGACACAATAACTAGAAAATCCCTGAACACACTCAGAATACAACTACTGTCATATCTCCTACCTTTTTTTCTAGTCAGTTGCTTGAGCCACCCCTCCACACCTCACACCTCATTGATCCATCTCAGCTTCAAGTTGTCCAAGTATCTGAAGAACTTGGTCCCAAAGTTTATCCTTTCCTAATGCCACGCATATAGAAGACTGGGTTTTGGTTAACTCACCATGGCTACTGTTTTTCCCTACCACAGTGTTACTTTCAAAGCTGAATCCTACTAGGTCAGCAGATGCCCCTGACGGTAGAGAATGCCAGGTCCAGAAACCTTCATGGCAGCAGGTTTGAGGTGGCACCCAGCACTCAGTCATCGCTCTCCAAAGTACACCATCAAAGCTCACAGCCAGCACTGCCAGGTCCATAGAGCATCTGCCTTTGAAGTATACAGAGTGCCTTAACCAGCAATCTCTGCTCCACTCCCAACACTCAGTCCTAGGGGTCCAGGCCATTTGCCTATTCTTCAGGGAATTTTACTCTTCTTCAGAGAATTTCAATGGAAAAAGTTCATTGCTCTCCCCTGCCACTGGACAGCTTATAACTGTCATTCTAGCTCTTCTTAAATGGAATTCTCAAAGGCAGAAACTTGCCCCTTCGGTCCAAAAGGTACTCAGTATTTTTTTTTTTTTTAACCAGTTATCTAAAGTGACAGAAGCCCTGAATGCAGTCACCACAGCTCCTGTTCCACTCAGACCCCACATCATGCTTGCCCACTTGTTCTGCTTCGATGTAATAAAAATATGTCAAATCCCCAACTAAAAATTCTTCCTCCAGATGAGTCCATCTTCACTGCACAATCCTCATTAATTGGCAACCCATTTAGTCCTTGTCTTAACCAGTTTCCTGACAGATTTAAAATGAAAACTTGCCTAACTCAGAAGGTTCCGGACTTCGCTAATAATATACCCTCCCAGTAAAAGTTCTTCAGCATTCGCAGCTAATGCACGTTTATACAACGTCAATTGTTACCTGGAATAGTCCAAACCCTGTTGTCAATCCCTTTCTTCCTGGATCTTGCCCAACAGTTTACCAGCTATACTGACCAAATATGATGATAAACTATAGTCAAGGTGACCATTTAGAGGGTAATTCCGCCCACTAAACTTCATTTGGCCACAAAGACTGTATCTGGAGCCAGGAATAGACTCTAGACATTAAGCCTATTCTCCTTCATTCAGGATTGCCAGTGCCCCTAACACAAGGTTGAAATCACTCCATCCAGAGCTTGGTTGTTTTTTGAGGACCAGGTAGGGATTAAGCTGGCTATCTCCATGGTCTTTGAGTAGTTACTAAGATACATTCAAGAAAGAACTACAAATAAAAGGACAAAAGTTCCAGAGTTGAGGGGCTGCGGGAAGGAGCCAAACCTTTGAGGTCCTAAGAGCAGTGCAAGACTAAAAGAAAGTAGTAAGAGGGAAAATCTTCTACAAATCTTGTAAAGTATTTTTCTGCTGCTGTAAAGAGAGCTGAAATTCTGTTTGGCTTTATATGTTGGAAGTCAGCATATCTGTGGAGATTCTGTGGCCAGAATTTCTATTTGGGGAAGCTTAATCAAAACTTTCCCAGGTGCTCTTCCCCAAATACTGGTTTTCCCCTGTTAGTCTTGAATTTCTTATTGTGTGGTCAAAGTGTAGTTTTATGTTTGACTTTCTGCAACCAAGGTGCATTTTGAGTTAGGAAAGTAATGTTATAGACAATAAAAATCAACTATGTTCTGTTTGAATGCTTTATATTTTTACTACACTTTGGTGAGTTTAACTGAGCTATGGGCTTAGTTAAATATGGAATGTTAACATGCTTTACAATTGTAAATGAGTTTAGGAAATTTCAGATAGTTTTGATGAAAGAGTTGCTCCATTCTGCAGACTGTGGCATATTTTATTTCTATGAATAATCTTGAGTTTGCAGAATCTGTTTTAATGAATTATATGTTTCCCAAAGGTCAGTGGTAGTTTATGGGAACGAAAAGAGAACAATAGAGTGCACCAGACTAGTCCATAAAAGGCCTAACAAATGTGACAGCAGGTGCCATCTGCTTAGCCACCACCGGTTACTTATTAAATACATGCCAGTCACGGGGCCAGGTGCACATGTGGATTGGGACTAAAGAATTAGAATGCCCAGTCCTCACTCTCAAGGAGCCCAGTATGTATGTAGGTGATGAGATGAAAGTTCTAGCATTTGTAAGTCTTTCCCTTGCCACCAAATAGATAGTACACTTCTCAAAGGAAGACCTCATGCTGTCTACCTTTTTTAAATTGATTTTAGAGAGAGAGAGAAAGAGAGAGAGAGAAACACTGATATTTTTTGTCCTGCTTATCCATGCACTCATTGGTTGATTCTTGCATGTGCCCTGACTAGGGATCAAACCCACAACCTTGGCTTATTGGGACAATGTTCCAACCAACTGAGCTGCCCAGATAGGGCCTTTCTACCTTTTTTTTTTTTCCTTCTTCTTCTTTTAGGTAGAGACAACATTGTGTGAATGCAGCATCACTATTTTTAAAAATGCATGCCAAGCATAAATACTCTATTATTCAGGTTTCTTTTGATTATAAATGATAGAAAGTCAACCCAACTAAAGTAAAAATAATTTTTTTTTCATACATGAGACCAAGAAGGTAGTTTAGCTGAGCTCGATCCCAGGGACCATGCAGATTTGTATATAGTATTTTTCCTGGGTCTGTTGACCTTATTTTTCTCCTACTGCAAAGGTCTTCTTTGCTTTCCTCTTCTTTTTTTTTTTTTTTTTTTTTTTTTAGATTCTATTTCATTATTTTTAGAAAGAGGGGAAGGGAGAGAGGCAGAGAGGGAGAGAGACATCAATGTATGGTTGCGCGTTTCACCTGCCTCCAGTCACAGATGTGACTGGAGACCTGGTTTGCAACCTTGTTATGTGCCCTGGCTGGGGAATCGAACCTGCAACCTTTGGGTTCACAGGCCGGCACCTTATCCACTGTGCTACCAGCCAGGGTGCTTTCCTCTTCTTTATACCCCAGAGTTCAGCATTCCAGCTCAACAACCTCAGCATTTGCTCTGATGGGCAATTGCCCCAAAATCACATGGAGAGAAAAATTCCCCAGAGGAAAGCAGTTGTGTTGCCAGAGGTATATTATGTTCTACTTTTTCAGGATACACGGTTTTCAAGAGCAACTTTATTTATTGCAGTATTAAATGACCCTAAATTATTAATTCTGTGCATCACTGTATTCTAATGTATTAGAAGGATCATGAAAGCTTTAGAGAAAGGCTTCTCAGCCTCAAAAATATTGATGTGTTGGGCTGAATAACTCTTAGTGGGGAAGGGAGTTGTCCTGTGCACTGTAGGATGTTTAGCAACATCCCAGCCTCTACCCAGTAGGTGCCAGGAGCATCCTTCCAAGCATGACAACCAAAATTGCTCCCAGGCATTGTCCACTCAGGGATGGGGTACAAAACTACTCTCAGTTAAGAGCCAATGCTTTAGAGCTAGAAAGATCTGGGTTCAAATCCTAACTCCACAATTTACTGGCCTTGTAATCTTAGGCAAGTAGTTTAAGCTTTCTGAAATATTATCTATAATGGAATTAAAAATATTCAACAACAGCCCTGGCTGGTGGCTCACTGAATAGGCACTGACTGGCCTGTGAACCAAAAGGTTGCTGGTTCGATTCCCAGTCAGGGCACATAACCAGGTTGCAAGCCAGGTCTCCAGCCAGCTCTGTAGCTGGAGACAGGTAAAAGGCAATCATACATTGATGTCTCTCCCCCTTTCTGCCTCTCTCCCTTCCCCTCTCTTTAAAAATAATAAAATCTTTAAAAAAAAATATTCAACAACAGGATTTGAAGGAATTAGAGATAGTGTATGTAAAGCAACTTGTACATAGTGTTAAATCAGTGGTAATAATAATAACTTGTTTATTATGAGCCAAGGATCTTAGATTATTAGCTCATTTAATCTGCAAAAGAATTCTCTAAAATAAATATTGTTTTTACTATTATTACAACATGGAAGAACTGAAGCAGTCTATAAAGTTTAAGTAACTTATCCAAGGTTACTAGCTAGTTAATGATAGAACTGAAGTTCATGGCCCCTGCTTACTCCCAAGTGCCTGCTTTTATCCTCTAAGCTATACCATAGATGTCTAACTTTCAAATGCATCTCCATACACATAAGTTTGACATAAGGAGATCAAAGCATCTTTAATTATGTATGCCACTGTCTCACAAGAGAAGTGTTTTCATTGTTTCCTATTAGCAAAAGAATGTGCATTGACTCACTATTGTTTGGAAGTATAAATCTTTTCTGCAGCATTTTGTATCTTACTGTTAAAAATTTATAGAATGTGCCATATTTATTGAATTTCTTAAAAAAGTGTAGCAGGAGCTTAAAATCAGATTCTAATGATCAACATATTTAGCCTATTACCAGAAACATGTCACAGGCACATTGAAGGTATACAAACTTCTAGCTGCTCTGAGAATTTTTTAAGGTTATTTTCATCCAGACTCAAAATAATTGCTGTTGACTCCAGATGGGAGTACATTTTAATGCTAGGAGCTAAACAAGCTCCAAAGATGCTACCAAGGGCACTGCAGCTCTTCCAACACTTGCACTGTAAATGTGCTTAACAGAAGAAAATGCAAGCAAAACATGAACAACAGACAATATTAAATAACCAAATCCCCACAGAGCTGAATGGAGGGGAAAAACTAGCACCACGTAAATGAGAGGCGACTTGGCTCAAACGAATGATCTAACACAAGGCTGGAGTCTTGGGTTTTGTTTTGTTTTGTTTTCCCCTGATGTGATGATGTTTAAAAAGAAAAAAAAAAAAAATCTCCTTGAAGCAATTTGAAACCCAAATGCTTCCTGGGCATGATATCGTTTAAGTATGCACTGCTAAGCTAGTTCAGTTTCCCAAAAAGAGAACAACTATCAGGAAGCATTTCATTTGAGGTTTGCTAGGAAACAATGCTGCTTCATATTTTTGGGTTGTATTTTTCCTTACTTTTCAAAAGCTTTTATGTAGTAATGAGTTTTGCTTTCATTTGCTTTCAGAGGCTGAACTGAGGGAAAAGATTAGTATTTATCTGTAAGATTTTTTTTATAAGTGAAGCGGTTGGAAGTAATCTTTTGATATTATCTGAATTGATTATTTTTCCCCAAAAATTTGAGAAGGAAGAAAATATCCTTTTACCATATTTCTTGTTTGTCCTCATAATTCTAGAACCTTTCTCAATTATAGGTCACTACTTCAGCCAAAAATGGTGGATGTGTACTTACCTAGAAATGCAGTATGATTCTATGACTCAGAGAGGCCAGTCATTTCCAATTTTTGCCTCGGATTAGACTTTCCTTACTCTGCTTTCTTATGTAATGGCCCTTGTGTAATGATCTGTATAAGATACAATAAATTGCTGAAGGCCCATTCCCATTATTTCAACTTCCATATTATGGAGGGAATTTTTGCGTTTATTTGAGTATGTATTCTACCAAAGCAATTTTCAAAATGGCGTTCTTTCCCCCCTTTTTTCAATAAGCCATATTAGTGGTACATAGGCAATAGAAGCTTCTTAATTAAACATATACCAGTTTACACTACCATGATGCATGTCTGCTACCAAGGCAAGAGTAATAAAGGATATTATGAGATACAATCAATCACAATTGTAAGTAATTCAAATAATAAAGATCCAAGTAGAAGAAACCAATAACCAATGTGCTATTACCACAGCATAGGATTCAAGGGAATTTTTTTAATTAAATGACCACAAAGCTTTCCATATATACATGCCAGCAGTGTTTTTATAAAAAAAACTAATTATACCTTTGGTTTCTGCTTGGGAAAATTTTATTTATAGTTTTGCTTTTATAATTTTTATTTTGTCTCTTTTTCTCTTTGGAAGATTTATAAAGAAGGGATTATTAAATCCCCTTTTCCTTTGTACTAATAAACTATTTTGCATAGCTTTTAGATATTTTTGGTGGGTTTAGGAAATGTATTAGAGTTGCCTAATAGCTTTCTGAAATCAAAATGATACACCACTGAAGAAATATTTGTTTTTTGCCCAGAGAGCACTTGAAAAATATATATCACCCTGAGTTTTAAAAACCTTATCTTCTTAAAGAGAAAATAGTTTTAAATAAATAAGTTTGGAACATGTCTTTATAATTTCAAAAAGTATAATTTATTGGAGGGGAACTGGCATAGTAAGGAATATCATGGTTCCCCAAAGGTTGCTGGTTTGATTCCCCAGTCGGAGCATAAAACCAGGTTGCAAACCAGGTCTCCAGCAAGTTCACTAGCTGGAGGCAGGTGAAATACAACGATACAGTGATACTTCTCTCCCTTTCTTCCTCCCTCCCTGCCCTTCTCTCTGAAAATCTTAAAAAGAAAAAAAGTAAGTGTATACTGGGATCCTTTGCTTCACCAATCCCCCTTCTACATGAAATTATAGGTTTTCCACAAAACCATGATAAATATTTAGAAAAAAAATAAAACTAAAAGTATTTCCTATTCCATTTACTAGTGTACATTTTAGTCCTTACTAAAATTTTGACAGTTTCTATTGAAAGAGAGTATAAATAACTAACTTCAATCTGCTGCTCTTTTGGAGATATTTAACAGTCTTATAAAACTGATCTCCTGCATAACCCAAGCAGTCCTTGTTCAAGGTTTTGTTCAGGGATGTTTCAGCATCTTCCTATTGACCATCCGCTCCTTGTTTGCCTGGTTTAATGGAAGGTGCGCACTGTCTGCTTTGATTCAGAAACTGTCAAGGCAATTGGAAAACTCATCAGATTCAGCAGCAGCAGGACAGTCTGCTATGTGCACTAACTAAGCCTTCTGTTGATTCTAGGCTGCTAAAAACTGCAGTGTCAGTGACAAGAAACCAGTATGATATATTTAGAATAGCCAGCCAGGTCTTAGATAATAACTTCTAACATAATCTAATTCCTTCTACCTCTGCATGGAAATTATCGCTGCAGTCATTTTCATATTTTTTTCCACTTTATTTTAATTTTCTTCTCACATTTTTAAATAAAGGCATAATTTTGTTTAACTCTTCTCCAAAAGATGACAGCCTACAACTCTCATAAAAGCAAACTGTTTTTAAAAAATTCTCTCTAGTTAATTATCACCCCTTCATATCCTAAAACAACAAACCTCAATTAGTCTTTTAGACAAAGAACCAATGTGCTCCCAGCTCCCTGTCAGTCCTTAATTAAGGAATCAGAGAATACATATAAAGTAAAACTTCTCACAAAAGAAATGTTTATTTGGGGGGAATGGGTGGGTGGGGAGGGGGACAGAGGGGAGCAAAAAGGGGAGCAAAAGGGATGGATGTAATACAACAACAATAAAATTTTAAAAAATGTTTATAAAGATAAAAATAAATACTAATGATAAATACTATAGGTTTTCTGAAGCTGCCCCTCAAATATAGCTTTTGTACATCACAGTTATGACAATTGGAGCTCTGTTCTTTGACCTGATAAAGCACTGTCCTAAGTGATGGGAACAGATGGAAAAAAAGAAAACATGCTATTTGGGGAGCACTTGGCTCACCCAGCTGAGGAAACACAAGCATTTTGTAGTGACCAGACAGAAGAGGGAAAGGGGACCTGGTCAGGGGTAAAGATGAGAGCCAGGGTCATGGTGAGCCACTGCAGAATTTCAGGCCTGGCCTCAGCTCCACTTCAGTAGGATTGCTTTGAGTGTACCTTGGAGGACAATTGGAGAAGGAGAAGAAGAGACAAGAAAACTAGCTAAAAGGCCACAACTATTGCATTTATCAGAATGAGAAAGAAATCATTTGGAGAGGGGCTAACCCATAAAGCAGATTTACAAAATATGAATGTGATAGAAGCAGCATGACAAGTGAGCACCAGGGAAGGCAGAGGCCCAAAGAACTCCCCAATCTCACTAAGAAGAAAAGTGGTACCCTTTGCAAAGGATAGAAATCCCAAAGGAGGAACAAGGATGGTTTTGAACAAAATTAATCTAAGGCACCTGCATGACAATTTCTGCATCATATAGGTGATACTTGGAGAGAAACTTGGAGAGAAAGCTGTGGTTGGGCTTCTGCCACGGAAGTCATGAGCATATAGTTGAGAGTCAAAACATACAGTATGCAAGATGATAAAAAAGAGCTTAAGATCTAATTCTGGGGGAATGCATCAGGATGTGTCTCAAGAATCAAACAGATTGTCCCTACGCTACCAGGATTCAGAGGCTACTAAGATAGTAACACTAGTCTGTTCCTGAGGGAATTACTAGCTATGTGATATTAACTCAATTTGCTCATCAGTTTGAGCTCCAGTTTTCTTACCTAAAAAATGTGCATAACCACAGAGGTCCCATAGGCATGTGAAGGGATGCTCAACAACACTAGATATCAGAGAGATGAAAAACCAGAATGAGATACCACCTCATACCTGTCAGAATGGCAATCATCAATAAATCAACAAACAACAAGTGCTGGCCAGGATGCAGAGAAAAGGGAACCCTAGGGCACTGTTGGTGGGAATGTAGACTAGTGCAACCACTGTGGAAAACAGTATGGAATTTCCTCAAAAAACTAGCAATGGAACTGCCTTTTGACCCAGCAATTCCACTGCTAGGGTTCTAGGTGAAGAATCTGAAACACCAGCTCAGAAGAACCTACATACCCCTACGTTCATAGTGGTGCTAGTTACAATAGCCAAGTGCTAGAAACAAGCTCAGTGCCCATCAATGGATGAATGAATCAAAAAACTTTGGTACATTTACACAATGGAATACTAAACAGTAGAAAGAAAGAAGGAACTCCTACCTTTTGCAACAACATGAATGGAACTAGAGAGTATTATGCTAAGTGAAATAAGCCAGGAGGCAAAAGACAAATACCCTATAATCTCACTTATAAGAGAACCTAATGAACAAAACAAATAAATGAGTGAAATAAAACCAGAGCATGAAAACAAGGAACAAACTGACAGTGACCCAGAGGGGTAGGGGGAAAGGATAAAGGGGGAAAGAAGGGGAAGGATCTAGTCAAGGAGCATTATAAATGACCCATGGAAATGGACAGCAGGGTGGGGATTGACTGTGGGAGCAGGGGTGGGCAGGGCAGCGGAGAGCAATGGGAGAAAATTGGGACAACTGTTCTCAAACAATAACATAATTTTTTAATGTGAATAACCATACTCACATGATAAGATATTATGAGACCTTAATAAATTATGTTAAAATACCTAGCCCAGAGCTCAGCACATAATAAATTCTCAAAGTAATATATGTTACTTGAATCTGAAATCAGAAAGCTCATAGAAAATTAAATTCATCATCACTCCAGCCCCAGAATTATTTCTCCTCCCGTGTCCTCTGTTTTTGCCAGTTAACCAAACCGAAAACCTAGAAATTATTTCTGTCTCCTCCCTGTACTACCACATCTAACCTCACCCCACTCTTGTACTCCTGCCAGATCGGTCTACTTCTGGTACACCACAGACACTGTCTCTGCTAAGCCCTTCTGATCTCTCCTGGATCCCTGCAAGCCTCCTTCCTGGCCTCCGGCCCCCTCCAATGCATTCTCCACACTAAGCCAGAGTGAACTGCCAAAGGGCAACTCTAATTACTTGCTAGAACCCTTTTCCTTTGAAAAAGGTTTGTTTATACCATACAAAATAATTTATAACCTCAAGAAATATAATTTTCCCTTAACTTGCAGTTTCAAAAATTACTGTTTCTTTCTTTGAGGACTGTTCTAGCTGCACATCTACTTTCATTTCCTGATCCAGTCACATAGCCTCTCCTCCCATATAGTTGACTGCACAACTTTCTATATATGAGGCATATATCCTTTAAGGTTCAGCGCACCTCCTCTGAGAAGCCTTCCCCAGGCTGTGCTAGGTCCTCCTCCCAGAAGTTTCCATAGCTTCCTGGTGGACTACATGGTACTTACCATAGCCATACTCTGTAGTCTCCTTCATTAGGTAATGCATCTCCAAAAGTAAGAAACGTTTTCTATTCATGATGTTATACCTTTATGCACAGTATGCCCAATAGCACATTTAAGTGACTAATATATCTATTTGATTGAATCAATTAAAAATCAATTAGAAAGACGATGTATCTTTTAACCAATTTTGTGAATTATATTGCTTGAATCTCTTCTCTTCAAAGCAAGAATTTTGAGGTGTGGGATCTTGGGCAAATTAAACCTCTCAATGTTGGAGGGGGTTGAACAAAAAAGAGGGGGAAAAACTCATGGACATGAATAACAATAACAGTGTGGTGATAGCTGGCAGAGGGTGGTAGAAGAGGTTATAGGGAGGTTAAATGATGATGGATGGAGACTTGACTTCAGGTGGTGAACACACCATATAGTGTAGAGGTGATATGTTGTAGAATTGTGCACCTAAAAGCTGTATAATTTTATTAAGCAATATCATTACCCCCAATAAATTCAACAAAAAGGAAAAAGAATCAGGAGAAATAAAATAAATCTCTCAACATTTAAGTTCCTTGTTTTATAAAATGGGGATAACAGTAATACCTACCTCATCAGGTTATCATGAGGATTAAAAGAGTTGATATATAAAAATCATTTAGAACTAGACCTGGCACCTGGAAATACCCAAGAGCTCTCAGTTACTAACTGTCACTATGATTGTCCCTGTTATTTTGTTGTTATTACAGTTTTATAAGGTGGAACCCTTAATGTTTGACACCTGTCATAAACTAGGGCTCAAGACAAATTTCACAAAGTCATAATAATAAAAACTGAAGAAACTTAAAAACCAGTGGTCAGCAAGAAGGAAGGTCAGGAGTCCCCAAATCTTCCTGGGGTCCCTGCACAAAGGAATACTGGGTCCAGAAACACACTGAATCCATTATAGGTAAAGGTTTTAGGATAGAGGCCACCCTCTCTTGTCACTCTCTCTGAAGAATAAATAGCCTGCTTAGCACTATCCAGTCTGGATTTGCGTGTCAGCCATTTCCAGTTGTCTGGGAAAGTCAGCTCCCAGCAGCCAAGGACTTTGAGGCCAATGGAAGAGAGTAAGCCCCTCTGGACAAGAGCAAGAAGCCACTAGTATTGTAGGAAGCAGAGTTTGGATCCAGTCTCTCTCAGAAAAATAAGCCCCAATCTCACCCAGCCCAATCTCTAGGCACACCAGGGTGAGATCATGAGATCATTTTTGGACAATGCCACTTACACCAATATTTTAATATTTCCTTCATAGGCAAATTCAGTTGCTGACATGCTCTGCTTTGAATCCATCTTGGATACCTTGAGCTTCCAAGTTTTCTAAAAATCTCTATCAAGACAAATCCAAAGATTTCTTGTCATTATGTTTGTTAAGTCAAAATAAAAGTTATTTTTGTTTTGACTTAAAAGTATATTTTAAAAAGTTATTTTTATAATTTAGTGCTACATTATGAAAATACAAATTATACTCAATTATAAAAATACAAATTGTATGGGGGGAGGGGGGAGGCAGAGCAAGGAAGGGGAGCAGTTTAGACAAGAACCTAGTATAAAGGAACCATGGACATGGACAACAGGTGGGATTGACTTTGTGGGGAATGGGTGGGTGGGGAGGGGAACAGAGGGGAGCAAAAGGGGATGGATGTAATACAACAACAATAAAAATTTTTTTTAAATACAAATTGTACATAAATAATCCCTGTTTTCAAGGAAAAGCAAATAAAAATTAGAATACAATGTAATATATACAATAATAGGGATGTTTACAAGACTCAGAAGCATTCAGAAATGACTCTGTTCAGCCAGAGATTACAGTTTTCAAACTATGATGTATGTTTTTTATTTACCCAGAATATTAAATATACAAAAAAAAACATTGAAGTCTTATTAGCACATGCTATGACAAAAGATAGCATGGTAATCACTCCTAAAATTGTGTAAGTTGATATAAAATTGCAAGGGAAGATATTATATCATGAAACTGAAAAGCATTTCTACAGATGGCCAGAGGAAATTTTGGAAGCTAAAAGGAATTAGGTTCAAATTCCCAATCAGCCACCTATACTGTGTAAATTTACACAATTTTTCTAACCACCCTTCTTTGGAACTATTTTGTCTAAAAATGAGGATAATATCTACCATATTGAGTCATTTTAAGCAATAAATAATATGCAAAGCATCTAGCACATGATAGATACTCAATACAGGCGGCTTTTTTTTTCTTAGAATAAAGCCTCATGTGTCATCTATTTTATTCTAAGCACTTATAATTAGATAACTGTGGTAAATTGACTAGAGAGCGCTTCTAGAGTGAGATTTTAAAGTCTTTCTATAATGGAATTCTATCCTATTTTTTCTTAGAACTATAAAAACTGTCCATAGCAGTTTTGATGTATTACAAGCATTTTTACATGCATTCTGTTGTCCTAAAATGTGTTGTAAAATGTCTTAAAACACAAGCCTAGTTGGTAGTGAAAGTAGTCAAAAAACAGGTAAGAAATATTCCTGTTCAGTAATGGAATATAAAAATGAATAGAAAAATGTTAATATCCTGGCAGGTTCAAATGTTCTGGTCACAAAGACACTGATGGGATTATGAGAAATACCCTATTACTAAAAAAAAATAAAGTAAAATAAAATAAAAACTACTAAAGCTTAGCAGTTGAGGTTCCTGAAGGCATTTTACTGCTTCTTTTTTCACAGACAGCCTCTAGCATACATTATGGATATTTTAGAACCATGTCAAATAGTGTTAATTTTTAAAGAAATTAAAATAAATGTGTTTTTTCATTACAGAACACCTGTGCATAGTCCTACAGTAAAAGGTATTCTTCGGTTAGCAATATTAACTCTTGCATTACACTTCTGTTGTTGACAGAGAGCAAGAGTGAGGTTGAATTGTTCTTGTCTTTAAATATTTGTCTTCTCCTCAGTTTTTCCACCTCAAAAATGGAGAAAATAAACCCTTTCCTTTGACTTTCTACAAGAGAATAAAGGTTCATGAATACCTTGGAATACTTTTTTTTTTTAATGTTACATAAATTCAGGGTTAATTTAATTGCATTGTTAAGAAATTAAGCATATAAATATCTTGCCTTATCTTGAACATGATTTCCTAAGTACAAAAAGAAACAAAAAACAAAAACACCACCTTTGGGGATTGACTTTGGGGGGAATGGGTGGGTGGGTGGGGGGACAGAGGGGTGCAAAAAGGGGATGGATGTAATACAACAACAATAAAATTTAAAAAAAAAAAAAAAAAAAACACCACCTTTGGCTTCTTATAGAGTTAGTTCTTTCTCTAAAGCTGCACTGTAGCCACTAGTCACATATGCCTATTTAAATTTTAATTAAAACTAAACCTCTCAGTCCTACTACCCACATTTCAGGTGCCCCATTGTTGGACATAGAAGACATTTCTGGCATCACAGAAAGTTCTGTTGGAGAGTGCTGGCCCAGAGGATCGCAGGCTAAAGCTTCCAGGGTGCTGTGCCCTGCAGCTAGCCATTGATAACATTTCAAAAATTAAATGATGTTAGACGTCATGAGAGGACTTACAATCATGAATCAGACTAAAGGAAAGCCAAAAGTGAAAAGGAATTTAATAGGTAATGATGAAGAAAGAAGAAATGATAACTAGAAAAAGAATAGACATTGACTTATTGTAAAAGGATAAAACATTATTTAGGAATTCAGTGCTTCAGCAGAAGTACATTTTCCTCAAAACATTTGTCACATTTGTACTAAATGCATCTATCTTATGCTGATTTATTAATGTCCTAACTGGGATTTGATGTACTCCAGCTGAATCACACAAACACTATTTCTCAGCATTGTGATGAAACTTAACCTCCCTTCTTTACACCACATGTTTAAAGCACATATTTGCCTTTTGGCATCAGAAGATGCTATAGAGACATTTGCAATTTTTGCTCACAACTTTTGTATTTATCCTTCTCTGGACCATTTGAATTCACAAATAGTTTTCACGCTTACCAATATTTTGGCTTCTACTTCCTGTATAAAAAAGAATTATAACTTAGCATATATGTTCTTTGTCCCCAAAAGTAAGAGAATAACCTGTGTATGCTTGCATTTAGGTCATTCTGTCCATCGAAGAAGGTTACCGACTTCCAGCTCCCATGGGCTGTCCAGCGTCTCTGCACCAGCTGATGCTCCATTGCTGGCAAAAGGAGAGAAATCACAGACCGAAATTCACTGACATTGTCAGCTTCCTTGACAAACTGATCCGCAATCCCAGCGCCCTTCACACCCTGGTGGAGGACATCCTCGTGTAAGATGCGTAAAGTTGATTTTCCCCCTTGACGATCATAATTCCTTTCAAACTGTAGACAAGACTAACAGATAGAAGGTTGCCTTGATAACTACCTAGTTGTCAACCTTTTAGAAAATCATATACAAACTCTAGTTTATCTCACAGCTGAACAAAAGCAATTTGTTAATATTTTAGAAAATTGATTTTTTTTTTCCCCACAAGAAAACGGGCTCCCTTTTTCTTTTCTCCATATCTAAACTTTCTGAATTTCTGTATAGTTTTCCTGTGTGGGTCTTTGGTATTTACATAGCTTTGATTTACTGATTCTTCCTTACTTTTACAAGTAGACTGTGTACCTGGCTGCAGCCCCTTTAATTTTCTTGTCTAGTTTCTGTGTGCTCTGTCCATCCATTTTAAATGGCAGGCAAGATGGGGAATTTGTGAGTCAGCCAGGAGCAAGGATGTTTCCTGCTGACATGATCATGCCCAGCTATTGTTACTTTCCCTGCCTGAAACCAGAAAAAGACAGATGACAAGATAATGAAGGCACTCATATACCATTTTCTAAAAGTCAGTAGAGTTAGGATCTACTCACCTCTCTTTGAAGAGCAATTGTAAGAAGGGAGAGAGTGGAAGAAAAAAATACTACCCTTTATGTCTGAAATTCTTATGTTTAAAATATTATTAAGTTGAAAATATATTTTTTTAGGCCAAATTGGAACTAAAACTAACAAAGCATTTTTAAAGCTCACTTTCCTGACTCAGGGATGATCAATAGGATGCACAGATATTTAACTTTAGGGCACAGACTCAAGTCTGTGCCATTTTTAGTGACAATAAGGCCAGAAGCTCTTCAAGGATAGCTTGAAACAGGCCCCAGTTCACATCAGAGCGCAGAAGAGTTCACCTCTAAATCACTAATTGGCAGCCTTAGTAAAGGGAAACCAAGCATGAAATAGCCAGAGATTAAACTATTACTCTAGCCCATCTTCCCTAAAGCTGTCCAACACAGGAAACTGTAACCTGGGGGTGGGGCAGGAGTCTGGAAGGCCCTCTGAATTTTATCATAAAAGCCATGGCAGCCATTGTAGATTTTTAAGCAAGAGAATGGCATGAACACATTTGCATTTCTGAAAGAGACTCTAGGGGTGATACAGACTGGGAATAAAGAACAAGGAGACTGAAAACAGAGACAATTATATATTTGTAGCAATACAGGCTAGAAAATATCAGGACCTGACTTAGGACATTCGAATAAGGTTAGAATTGGGAGTTTTAAAAAATGGATTTGTTATTAGGCAAGGAAAGTGAATGTGTCTTGGTCATTGATTGAATATATAGAGGGAGGAGGAGAGGAAAGAATCAAGGACATTTGTCAAGTTTCTTTCTTAGACAAGGAACTACCTTGTTTAGTTCCTTGTTTAGTGATGATATTACCACTAAGAGAGAGGAAGAAGGACAAATTTTTGGAGGAGAAATGAGACTATTTTGAGCACGCTGACTTGAAGATGCCTCTGGAACCTCTAAATGGGGATATCCATAGGCAGTTATATTTGTAGGTTGAACCTTGGGTGAAAATATTTGGGCTAGAGATGTAAATTTGAAGATCATCAACCTACAGATTGTACCTGAACCTTTAAGTATAGTTAAGACAACCCATGGTGAATATAAAGAATGCAAATTAGCCTTGACCAATGTGGCTCAGGTGGTTGGGTATCAAAAGGTCACCAGTTCTGTTCCCAAAGTACATGCCTGGATTGCACATTCAGTCCAGCTGATTGATGTTTCTCTCTCACATCAATGTTTCTCACCCTCTCTTTCTTCCTCCCTTCCCCTCTCTCTCTTAAAAAAAAAAAAAAAATTAAGAAGAATACAAATTAACAGAGGAAAAGAATGCAACCATTTGAAACACCAAGGTTTAAGAAATAAAGTGAGTCCTGGCTGGAGTGGCTCAGTGGATAGGTGTCAGCCTGCAAACACAAAGGTTGCAGGTTTGATTCCCAGCCAGGGCACATAACTAGGTTGCAAACCAGGTCTCCAGCCAGGTCCAGCTTGAGGCAGGTAAAAGGCAACCATACATTGATGCTTCTCTCCCTCTCTGCCTTGCTCCCTCTCCCTCTCTCTAAAAATAATAAATTAGAAAGAAGAGAGAAAGAAAGAAAGAAAAAGAAGGAAAGAAAAAGAAGGAAAAAGAAAAAGAAAATGAAGGATAGTCCCAAAGTACACTGAGAAAAGAGCCAGACAGGTACTGAGGAAAGCAGGGAAGGAGCAATATCATAGAACAAAAAGGGAATGACATTCAAAGACTGTGATATCCAAAGCCCCACAAAGCTTTAGGAAAATAAAAAGTGAAGTACATCCGTTGAATTTAGCCAGAAGGTGCTCAGGTGCTCGTGGGCAGCCTGTGCAAGAGCATTTGCAATAAAGTTGTTTAAGGCAGATTGCAATGGAGGGGCAAATATGAGGCCAGAGGGAAGAGCAATACAAAGCACCAATACAAAGCACGGTTTGTTTATTTTCAAGAAACCTGTCTCTGAAGAGAAAGAGAAGTACTTAGGGACACAATGTTTCTTAGCTTTTGTCTTTATATGTTTTATGGAAGAGTCAGGCATCTTTAACACTGAGGAGAAAGAACTGGTGGAAAGGACTCATGGAGTGAGTGTACATTAATAAAAGAGAACATCAGCCCCTGTAAACTCAAATCATTTATTCTGGGCTTCTTGTTATGGTATAGGGTTAGCAGGCCTCACAGCCCGTGCCCATCAGCAGAGCTCCCTCACTGCTCTATGGTTAGACCAGCAGGCAGCTAAGAGCCTTCTTTTCTGAAGAAAAGCAGATAAAACCATTTTTTTCCCCAGCATTACCAAGATTATAAATGTGTATCACACTTGGAAAATACTGATGAGGAATCTGAGATGGGAAAATACCAAAGGTCAGAATGATCATGAGGTGAAGTCCAGCTGAAGGCTCATGTCTGAAGCCAGAGGTTTAACGGAGTGCGCAGGGACCAGTGTCCAGGCCGGCGCATACTGCCTGGCCGAGGCACTGCCCACATGGGCCAAAATGGGATGATTGAAATACACTTGACAGTCTGATTCAAGCCTCAAGTCTCATCTCTGGGAGACCAAATAGACATTTTTGTGACTGAGTTGCTTTGTCTTTGATAAAGGCGTGCACTACTGTTTTTGTCCTTGGTATTCTTTTTTTTTTTTAGAGAGAAACAAAAGGAACCAGAGTTCAAAAGGCGTTCAACGTTATGCATGAACCTTTATCAGCATTCTTATTTTCACAGTAACCTGAAGGGTTCTTCTGTGTAGCCCCTCACCTCCAATGTGACCCACTCATCCTGTTCCTGATTCCAAAGCACTGAGACGGTTTAGGGAGAAGAGACGTGGCAGATTCAAGGATAGCCATGTTAGCTGGAGAATGCCTGGTTATGCTTATAAAACCGTGATACTGTCCCTCCAGCCCCTTTGTTCCAGAGGATTAAGGAAATGTAACAAAGTGTAGAATTTCAGCCTTTCCTCCCATGTAGCTCTCAGAACGGAAAAGGAGTCTGAGTGTATTACCCACAGTGACTCTTACTTCAACTCTCCTGCACTCACCTTTTCTCCACTATCCCCAAGCTCCCAGGGTCCTCACATACGTTTACACTGACATAACTCTCTCAGCCTCTTGGTCCCCATGGTTTTTGTTCCATTCTAATTTCTTTTTCTAAAGAATTCACCTGAGAAGCCTTTATCCTTTCTCTTGACAAAATAGTAAGAGGGGAAGAAATTAATGCAACAACGGGGCATGAAGAAGGCTGGGAAAACCCACAGCTTAATAATTTTAGACTAACAGTGGAAATTTCATAACTTTATATCTGTAATATTTCCTTTCAAAAGACAGAAAACCCAATAGAAATAATGTTGGTCAGAGAAAAATTTCATTATTTAGAGCAGCCTCTCCAAATAATGCTGATATCCTTGTGCCCAACACACTTCTGTGGGGGACATTCAAAGCTCTGTGCAGTTCCCAACCTTCCGACTTTCTCACCTAGTCAAGAGGGTATGTGGGCATATAAGTGAGCATAGTGCTATTATAAGTACAACCTTAAATCAATTGATAGTAAAACATAATTTTGCAGACGTACCTGAATAATACAAGCATTCTTTCATAAGCATGAATTTCAAACCACTTTCACTTTAATTTATTCTCCAACAATGCCCTATAACTTCCTTTCAAAGCATTGTTTGTAGCTATTACATGGTGCAAAGCCCCTGGAAGAAAAGGCCCACCTTGAGGCCAAGGCTATGTGGAGTACAGCAACAGGAACAGCTGCCTGGCCATGGCATTTGAAACCCATCCTGCCCCCTCTCCCCGAACCTTCATGATCGATTTGGCACCTACTCTCAACCTGAAGTCAAGTGTACTCCTGCCAGACCCAAGGAATCTCTATGTCTATGCCTGGCTGGACATTCCCTCTGGGTCAGCCGGTAATGTAGCCTTGAAGCTAATCTTGTTCCCAGAGCCCCAGAACACGGAGTCTCAAGAATAGCCAACATAGCAACCCTGAGAATAGATGTCACCTTTGGGTATACTGCCTCTTTGTCCCAATGTGTATATATAAGATGCCCTGGCAGCAAGCTGTGTATGGAATGCCAACACCATCCCCTCAAGCTGCCTGGCCACCTGTAAAAGAGAGTAGGTGCAGGGACACCTAGACTCTCTCTGTGGTCAGTCATTAACCTAAGCGCACGGCGTTAAGGGTGGGATAACCATGCTTGGGGATGCCGACACCCTCACTGCCCGACCTGTGTGGTCATAAACCTACTGCTTGGAATAAAGCATGTCAGATCTCTCAAGGCTCCTTGTACGTCCATCACGACCCGAGGCCTCCCCACTATCAGAATCTTCTGGTCCAAAAACTCTAGGACCTGACAACTCCCATAGAGTCCAGGGTTACATCTGGGATCCAGTAGTTTAATAACACGAAGTGAATTGATTTCAATAACCCAGACCCACCTTTCAAGCCCCGCCACATTTATTCTTCTCCTATTCATTCCTATCCCTGATTCTTCCACACACTGAAGCCTACTGAGTGCACTATGCTGAAGTCAGCTGGCACTGCCAATTGGGCAGTGCTGCAACATAATAAGAAAATAACACTTTCCTACATCACTGCTTCAGATCCCCAGAATGTCACTGTCGAAGAATTTTAAAGATTATAGGCTCCTTGACAACATTCGCTTAAAATGGTTGCATCCAGGAATGGGCAGTGGTTGACCAGGTAGATCAGTCTTTAATAGTCACTTGCCTCAAAAACCATGTTCTGAATAGGTCAAGGCATTTAGGAATATTCTCACTACCTGCCAGACCATAGTTAAAGATCTTAAAATGTTAGTTCTTAGAAACTAGAGATAACACTTTTCTCAGTATTATATGTAAGTCTAATTGAACTTCTCAGCACGTGGCTTCCAGTAATATGTGAATTGTGGAGGTAGGGAAAAACTTGAACCAATGTCTTAATTCGGAACTTCTTGCTTTAGAGAACTACAGGTTAACTTTGTAAAAATAAAAGTTACCTCCTCCTTCCATCCAGTTAATAAAGTACCTGTAATTCTGTCTTCCGAGGGCAGTCACTTTCAACAGTTTGACATAAATTTTTCCATTCATTTTGAAGAGATTATGCTGAATGTTGTGTAAGCTGCATATAATCAGCACTTGCTAAATTGTTATCTATAGATACCAACTCATGAAGAATTTGTTTTGTTAAAAAAATGTTCAAACACTTTTTTTAACTTTATTATTGTTGTATTACATTCATCCCCTTTGTCCTCCCCTCTGTCCTCCCCTCTGTCCTCTTCCCTACCTACCCACTCCCCCACAAAGTCAATCCCACTTGTCGTCCATGTGCATGGTTCTTCCATGCTAGTTCCTTGACTAAACTACTCCCCTTCTTTGCCTCCTCCTGCCCCCTTCCCTCTGCCCTCTGCCCACTGAAGTTCTATTTGTTGTATTCATGTATCTGATTCTGTTTTGCTTGTTTGTTTTGTTCTTTATTTTCCTGTAATAGGTGAGATCATATGGTATGTGTCTTTCACTGACTGGCTTATGACTAAGCCAGTCCATCCATGTTGTTGCAAAGGGTAGGAGTTCCTTCTTTCTTTCTCCTGTGTAGTATCCCATTGTGTAAATGTACCAAAGTTTTTTGATACAATCATCCACTGATGAGCACTTAGGCTGTTTCTACCACTTGGCTATTGTAAATAGTGTTGCTATGAACATAGGGGTACATAAGTTTTTATGAAGTGGTGTTTCAGGGTTCTTTGGGTATAGTCCTAGCAGTGGAATTGCTGGATCAAAAGGCAGTTCCATTTTTAGTTTTTTAAGGAAACCCCATACTGTTTTTTATAGTGGCTGCACCAGCCTGCATTCTCACCAGCAATGCACCAGGGTCCCCTTTTCCCCACATCCTTGACAACACTTGTTATTTGTTGATTTGTTGATGATTGCCATTCTGACAGGTGTGAGGTGGTATCTTATTGTGGTTTTAATTTGCATCTCTCTGATGGCTAGCGATGTTGAGCATTCTTTCATATGCCTAGGCCCTTTGTATGTCTTCCTCAGTGAGTTGTCTATTCAGGTGCTTTGCCCATTTTTTAATTGGGCTATCTCTCTCCCTGGTGTTGAGTCACATAAGTTCTTTATATTTTTTGGATATCAAACCTTTTTCTAAGGTATCATTGGCAAGTGTTTTCCCATACAGTTGGATCCCTTTTAACTTTGCTGATGTTTTCTTTAGCTGAACAGAAACTTTTCAGTTTGATATAGTCCCATTTGTTTATTTGTTCTTTTATTTCCTTTGCCCTTGGTGAAGTATCAGTAAATATATTTCAGCATAGGATATCTAAAATTTTACTGCCTATATTTTTCTCCAGGACCTTTATGATGCCACTGCTTATGTTTAAGTCCTTTATCCATCTTGAGTTTATTCTGGTGTATAGTGTAAGTTGGTTGGGCTAGCTTTATTTTTTGCATGTTGCTGTCCAGTTCTCCCAACACCACTTGCTGAAGAGACTCTTTTTACTCCATGTTTATGTTCCTTCCCCCTTTGTCAAATATTAATTGCCCATAGAGTCCTGGTTTTACTTCTGGGCTCTCTATTCTGTTCCATTGATCTATATATCTATTCTTATGCCAGTATCAGACTGTTTTGATTACAGTAGCCTTGTAGTATAGTTTGATGTCTAGTATTGTGATTCCTCCTACCTTGTTCTTCTTTCTCAAGATTGCTGTAGCTATTCATAGGCATTTTTGGCTCCATACAAACTTTTGAAGTATTTTTCTGTCTCTGTGAAGTATGTCATTGGTATTTTAATTGGGATTGCATTGAATCTATAGATTGCTTTGGGTAGTATGGACATTTTAATGATGTTAATTCTTCCCATCTATGAATATGGTATATGCTTCCATTTATTTGTATCTTCCTTATTTTCCTTCTTCAGTGTTCTGTAATTTTCTGAGTACAGATCTTTTTTCCTCCTTGGTTAAGTTTATTCCTAAGTACTTTATTTTTCTTGTTGCTATGGTAAATGGGATTTGTTTTCTAGCCTCTATCTCTGATGTTTCATTATTGGTATACAGAAATGCTTTTGATTTCTGAATATTGACTTTATATCTAGCTATTTTGCTAAATTTGCTTACTAGGTCAAGTAAATTTTTGGTGGAGTCTATTGGGTTTTGTATGTACACTATCATGTCATCTGCAAATAATGACAGTTTGACTGCCTCCTTCCCAATTTGGATACATTTGATTCTGTTTTCTTCTCTGATAGCTATGGCTAGAAATTCCAAAATGACGTTGAACAAAGTGGAGAAAGTGGACAGCCTGGCCTTATTCCTGATCTTAGGGGGAAAGCTTTTAGTTTTTGCTCATTAAGTATGATGTTGGCTTCAGGTTTCTCATATATGACCTTTATGATGTTAATGTATGCTCCCTCTATTCCCATTTTGCTGAACTTTTTTATCATAAATGGTTGCTATACTTTATCAAATGCTTCTTCAGCATCTATTGATATGATCATAAGATTTTTATCTTTCATTTTGTTGATGTAGTGTATTACATTTATTGATTTACAAATTTTGTACCATCCTTGTATCCCTGGGATGAAACCCACTTAATTATGGTGTATAATGTTTCTAATGTATTGCTGGATCCCGTTGGCCAATATTTTTTTGAGAATCTTAGCATCTATGTTCATGAGAGATATTGGCCTATAGTTTTTTTTCTTAGTTGTGTCTTGACCTGGTTTTGGGATTAGAATAATACTGGCCTCATCGAGTTTGGGAGTCTTCCATCTTGTTGGATTTTTTTGGAATAGGTTGAGAAGGATAGGAGTTAGTTCTTCTGTAAATGTTTAGTAGCATTCACCTGGTCAGGGGCTCTTGTGCTTTGGGAGATTTTTGGTTACTTCTTCAATTTCACTAGTTGTTATTGGTCTATTCAGGCTTTCTGCTTCTTCTGGATTCAGTTTTGGTAGATTACACATTTCCAGAAATGTGTCCATTTCACCCAGGTTGTCATATTTCTTGTCATACAGTTGTGTGTAGTAATTTCTTTTTTTTTTTTTAATTTTATTGTTGTTTTTTTTGCTCCCCTCTGTCCCCCTCCCCACCCACCCATTCCCCCAAAAGTCAATCCCACCTGTTGTCCATGTCCATGGTTCCTTTATACTAGGTTCTTGTCTAAGCTGCTCCCCTTTCTTGCCTCTGCCTTCCCCCTCCCCCCAACCCCTTTCCCCCTGACCACTGAAGGCCTATTCACTGTATTCATATATTTGGTTCTGTTTTGCTTGTTGTTAGTTTTGTTCATTATTGTCCTGTAATGGGTGAGATCATATGATATTTGTCCTTCACTGACTGGCTTATTTCACTAAGCATAATACTCTCCAGTTC
>PVIW01009420.1:0-52023 GCA_004026585.1 Noctilio leporinus
ATGAGGGTTCCCTTTGCCCCGCATCCTCGCCAACACTTGTTGTTTGTTGATTTGCTGATGATTGCTATTCTGACAGGTGTGAGGTGGTATCTTAATGCAGTTTTAATTTGCATCTCTCTGATGACTAGCGATGTTGAGCATTCTTTCATATGCCTCTGGGCCCTTTGTATATCTTCCTCAGTGAGTTGTCTGTTCAGGATAGGACACTAATAACTGGTTAGCTTTTTTTTTCTCCTTTTATACCAATGATGTGCACCTATTGTACACTATACTGTAGTTTTGTCTCTTTTTGTATGTTGTATAAATGGGACCATACCTACCAGAAATGAGAAAAGGATGCTCACTATCATTGCTACTCCCAGAATAAAACAAAGGGCAAGACTCTAAGGGGAAAAGTATAAAACTTTATTTTAAGACACTAAAGAAGGCCTGTTCATGAATCAATATTGTAGGTATAGCAAAGGGAATGCTTTCAACATTTCATCATTAAGTGAGATTGAGCAGTTTTTCTCCTAGTATACTATGAATTTTTATCATGACTGGATGTTAGGTTTCATCAACAATTTTTGTATCTATTGAGATGATCTTTTAATATTTTTCATTTATTTTATTAGTGCAATTTTTTATTTTATATATTTATTTCTCTATATTATATCAGTCTTGTGTTTCTGGAATAAATTTAGCTATTCTCTATATGCCAACTTCATTATTACTTTCTTTAGGATTTTTCTGTTTCTGTTCATGAGTGAGAATTGCTTGTACTTTTTCTTTCTTGTAATATCTGTTGAGTTTTGTTATGATAAGGTTATACTGGCTTGGTAACATAAGTTGGGGAGCATTTCCTTTTTAATCTGTCCTCTAGAAGAATTTGTGTATGATTGGAATTTTGTATTCTTTGAACTATTCCTTCTGAAGTCTATATTTAGTTATTTTGACAGTCAATAGGTAACATATATAAGTAGTAAATAATAGTTTACTGACATGAGTTAGTAAAATGCAAAAATAAATAAGAGAGTGGTAAATGCTAAGGAGAAAAAAATAAAGGAATTTCAAAATGTTTGAGTGAATGTTGAAATTATAGATTATATGGTCAAAGAGTGTTAGAAGAGGACTGCCAGGGGAAAGCTGGGAGAAAAGCATTCCAGGCACCAGCAAACAAATGCAAAGGCTCTGAAGAGGGAGAAGGGACAAGAAGGGCATTGTGGCTGGAGGGGACAGAATAAGGCAGAGAGTGGAGGTCAGAAGTTGGAGGGAGGGCTGTAGCGAGATCGTTAAGGACTGTCAGGTTATAGTAAAAACTTTGGGTTTTATCTTGAGTTTGGAGGGCATTAATGGGTTTTAAGCAAAGGAATGACATTGCTCAACTTAATATCACTCTGCTGGTTTGTTGAGAAGAGACTTTTGGGAGAGTTCGGGCAAAGTAGGTCCACTAGTTAGGAGAAAAATGATGGTGGCTATAAGGGTGAGGAAAAGTGGTCAAAATCTGGCTAAATTTCATTTGGAGACATGATAGGAATTGCTGACAGATACATAAAGAGTGTGAAAGAAAGTCAGGAGTCAGAAGACTTGAGTTTTTTTTTTTTTTTTTTTTTTTTGTCCCGGGCAACTAGAAGAATGTATTAGTCATTAACTGAGATGGGCATGACGTTAAGAAGGGCCCTTTTCTGAAATGATATCAGGATCTCACTTTTGGGTGGGTTTTAATTGAAATGTCTATTAGGCATTGAAGTACATAAATACATAAAAAATGCAGTTCTGTATGTTGGTGTGAAATAGGGATAGGTTCAGTCTAGAGACAGAAATTTAGAAGTCATTTCCTGGCCTGATAGGGAATACCAAGGGAGCCGGTGTACATGTGAAAAGACCTAACCATGAAATACAGAGATCAAGAGATCAGTAGTATCTACCCAGAGACTAAAAAAAGGAGGAACTAGAAATTTAAAAGAAAAATAAGGATAGTAATCTAGAAACAAGGAGAAGAGAGTTATGAGCTACATGTTCCTTCTCAAAAAGTAAGTTAGAGTTGAATAATTACCATTATGTTTAGTATCATGGGGGGCATTTCATCTTAAGATTTACGTGGAAGAATTAACATTCTTTTTAAAAAGCCAAGGAAAATATGAACAGTTATGACTGGGTCTTGCCTCTACAAAATATCAGAACATATTACATGCAGTTAGATCAATGTTGAATTGATAGAGCAGTGGACAAAGAGACCACAATTGAAAACCCCTTAGGTTATTTCAGTGTGTATAAATATTTATTATATAATAAATAGTTCTTTTTAGAATGAGAAGGGTGGTTTAATTAATGGGGCTAACCTAACTGGATATCCATTTGGAAGAAAATAAAAATGAATCTTGTAAGTATTTAAGACTTAAATATTAGAAATAAACCATACTATCTTCCAAAATAATGTAGCAGGCTACATATGCAATGTCTGCTTGAGGAATTGTACCAAGATCTCATATCCTAAAAATAAAAAAGGAAATCAACAAGAAAACAGCACAAACATGTATTAGAAAAAACGGTTGAGATGTGAACAAGCAGTTTGCAGAAGAGCAGATTAATTGGCCAAAGACTTAAGGAAAATAAGTTTATTAGTAGTCAGGGAAATAAATCAATGCATATTGATCTTTGGCAGAAAAAGCATTACAAAATAATTTCTGTGGCTAACAGATGTGAGGAAAAGAGGGTTCTACTACCTTGCAGGTATGAATCTCCCTCAGCCCCATCCCCAATATTGCTTATGTGTTGGTACAAAAGGATTCTACTCAGAAAGAAACACATTGTAATGAAAAGTTTTTTTTTTATTTGTATGCAGAATACCACTGGGTGGCATAGGCACTGTAGTAATCACTGATTCTGGGCAGCTCACATAACTCTTGAGGCCTCATTTTCCTTGTTGCGAAGTGGAGGTAACCATCTATCTGTGCTGGCTGCTTTCTGCTGAGGTTGTGAGAGCCAGTTAATGTCTGTCAGGGCTTTGGAAATGAATGATACATTGTGATTCAGAGACTATTGGTGCAGACCATGAGCTTTTTAAACATCCAAGTCCAAGAACTAATTATGTAAATTTTGAAGTGTGTGTGAGAAGAAAATGTAGTTCTAATATAAGTTGTAATGAAGGGCCTTGGAAAGGATAGCATTCAGCATTAGGGCTGAGTTTCATAGACCAAGAACTGCACTGAGTAATTGAATGTATGCAGTGATGAAAACTTTCTGTGGTGACTGCTTTCTAATATGGTGGCTCTAGTCACATGTGTCTGTTGAGCACTGGGCATGTGTTAGTACAACTGAGGAAATGCATTTTTTTAAATTTAATTATACTTTTTTCTTACCTATACTCTCTTCCACCTCCGCCCACACACAAACCCCTGCTGTTACCAAACTGTTGTCCATGGTCATGAGTTCTTTTTCTTTTCTTCTTCTTTTTTTTGTATTTTATTTTGTTTTTATTATTTTTTTAATTATTGATTATGCTGTTGCATTTGTCCCAATTTCTTTTCACTTTGCTCCCCTCCCACCAGCACCACCCTTCCTCCAGTTCATGTCCATGGGTCATGCATGTCAGTTCTTTGGCTTTACTTTTTTCTGTACTATTCTTAACAACTCCCTGTCTATTCTGCACTTACCAACTATGTTTCTTAATCCCTACACCATTCCCCCCTTCTTCCCTTCCCCCTCCCAGCTGACCCAAATGGTCCCCATATCTTTGATTCTGCTTAGTTTTTGTTTTTACTTTTTCAAGTCTGTTGTCAATAGTTGTGAATTTGTTGTCTTTTTAATGTTCATAATTTTGATCCTCCTTTTCTTAAGTAAGTCCCTTTAACATTTCATATAGTAATGGCTTGGTGATGATGAACTCCTTTAGCTTTACCTTGTCTGGGAAGCACTTTATTTGCCTTTCCATTCAGACTGATAGCGTTGCTGCATAGAATAATCTTGCTTGTAGGTCTTCACTTTTCATCACTTTAAAAACTTCTTGGCCCTTCTTGCCTACAAAGTTTCTTTTGAGAAATCAGCTGATAGTCTAATAGGAATTTTTTTGTAGGTAACTTTTTTTCTTTCTGCTTTTAAAATTCTCCCTTTTTCTTTATCCTTTGGCATTTTAATTGTGATGTGTCTTGGTGTGGTTCTTCTTGGACCTAGCTTGTTTGGGACTCTGTGCTTCCTGGACTTGTATGATTATTTCCTTCACCAAATTAGGGAAATTTTCCTTCATTATTTTTTTCCTATAAATTTTTAATTTCTTGCTCTTCCCTTTCTCCTTCTGCATCCATATGCTTTGGATACTGTCACATTTAGAATCATCCCAGAGGTTTCTAGACCTCTTCTCATTTTTTTTCCAATTTTGTTTTCCCTTTCTGCATTGGTTGACTGTTTATTTCTTCCTTATGTTTCAAATCATTGATTTGAACCCCAGTTCTTTACCTTTACCCTTGGTTTTGTGTGGATTTTCTTCATTTCACATAGCCTAGCTGTTACTTCTTTTCTACATTTGTTGTATTTAAGCATATCTGTCAAGTTTGTGAGCATCTTAATTACCAGCGTTTTGAACTCCGTGTCTGTCTAGTTTGGCTATCTCCTTGGCTGTCAGGCTGGCTATCTCTTTGTCACTTTGTTCTCCCACTGGCACTTTGATCTGCTCCCTCTATTGGGCCATACTTCTTTGTCTCCTCAGTTTGACAGCTTTCTTTGCCTCTGTGTCTTAGGTAGTTCTGTTACACTTGTTATGCTGTTAGGGTTGGAGCCTTGGGAATTGGTCATTATAGGGCATTTCACCACATTGTGGCACTATATGTTGAGGAGGGGTCTGAGAGGGAACAATGCTGCTTGCCCATTGAGGCAGGCAGTTCCTCTTTCCACCCCAGCCCTAGGACTTGTTTTCATAGTCAGAAACAATATGGCTCTATTTTTCCTGGTGTTGGAACTGTGGGCTGTGTGGTTTGGCCCAGGAATCGCTTCCAAGGTTTAAATGTATAACTGTGCTTTTTGCTGTGGTTGGTCGCAGTCCCTGTGATGATACTGCAGCTACTAGCTCTGTATTTCCTGGCACTGGAACCATGTGCTGCGTGGTCTGGCCCCAGGATCACTTCCCAGGTTTAAATGTATGACTGTGCTTTTCACTGAGGCCTCAGCTCTGGTGCTGATGCTGCTGTTCTCTTCCCCGACTTTGCCCTTCCTAGCTCTCTGGCTGAGTATTACTTTACTTCTTCATTTGTTGCACTTCCATGTAGTTTGATTTTTCTGAAATTTCTGCATTATTTATTTTTGAGGTAAATGTAAATTTCTTCTAGTTGTGAGGGAGATGCAGTATGTCTGTCTATGCCTCCATCTTGGCTGGAAGTTTGGAAGTGCACTCTTAATTATATTTAATTTTAATTAATTTAACTTTCTATGTAAATAATCATATGTGGTTAGTACTATATTACACAGGGCAGAAAACCTTGACATTAATCAGGTTCCACATACATATTAAATTATAGCTTGAGGTGGATTATAACCAGATACTAGTTATGATCATCAGACGTACATGGGTTTTTTTGTTTGTTTGTTTGTTTTTTAATTAAATGTTCCTTTATATGTACATGGGGTTTTAAATGTGCCAAGAATAAGCCCTAGATAGTGGCACAATGGATAAGGCGCTGGCCTGTGAACCTAAAGGTTGCTGGTTCAATTCCCAGTTAGGGCACATATAACCAGGTTGCAAGCCAGGTCTCCAGCCAGCTCTGTAGCTGGAGGCAGGTGAAAGGCAATCACACATTGGTTTCTCTCTCCCTCTCTGCCTCTCCCTTCCCCTCTCTCTGGAAATAATAAATAAAATCTTTAAAAAAGAAATGTGCCAAGAATAAAATAAGTATTACGATATCATTTGGTAATCAAAAGTCCAGGATGAGGAAACTGTTAATAGAAGATATTTATTGTGGAAAGCATTTATCCAAAGTAGACTCTAGAACTGAGCATTTGGACTTCTTAGCCAGCAGTGCAGACACGCTGGTCTCAGTGCATTCCCTTTTCCCTTTTGTGTTTCCTCATCACCCATCACAGGGGTCTCTTGCAGGATACCTTTTCACTGTCCTCAAGGTTGGAGCCCTGGCTTTATCATTTTTCTGTTCTGATTCTTATCCATGGGCTTGAGTTTATTCTCCTGTAAAGTGGATCAAAATCTGTCTTCAAGGTTCCTTCCTCTTCTAACATTCTAACCTGGTGTTTAATCCTCATCCAACAATATGTCTATTGATTTTATTAAGCAGGGATGGAGGGAGTGAGAGAGAGAGAGAGAAGCACAGAGGTGAAAGAGAAACATCATTCAGCAGCCTCCCATATATACCCCTTCCAATCAAACCCGCAACCACACCATGTGTGCTAACTAAGGATCGAACCTACCACTTTAGGTGCTGCGCAAACCAACTTAGTCACACCAGCCAGGACTAAGGTGTATATGTATATAACCTTATTAAGTGCACGTGAGCATTTGGCAAAATTTTAGTAAAATAAACAACATACCACAGGAGTGTTATATTTTGAAATAAATTTATTCTTGTATGTAAATACAGAAGGCATAGTCATTATTTTTTTAATTGTTAAAAATAGTTTCCATTTGCTGCAATAAGAGACTTGATTTGACTTTGGAATCTTGAGCATGCTTAAATTAACTTTATCCATATACATCATAATGCTTTCAATCTTAACTTTAACAGCCTCTTGATTGGAATGAGGTTGTTTATTAACTTCTCTCTCACAAATACTCCATACATAATAGTCTAAAGGATTTGTATCTGGTGAACTAGGCAGGCAGATTTCCTGTGATAAGAATTCAGGAACATTGACACTAAGAACTTCTTGCACCTATTTGGCATTATGTGCTGGTGCACCATCTTGTTGGAAGATAAAATGACACCCATTTGTGGCTTACTTCATCCATAGTACAATTACTTCTCTCAAAACGACAAGGTAAACATCAGCTGTCACCTTGAAGCCTTGTGGAAACAAATGCTGGGTCATGATACCTCCTTCATTGCTGACAACACCTAACACCATCACTGTAGTAGGATATTTTGTTTTCATGATAATTGGGACTTCATTAAGATTCTAACAGAGCCACTTATTATTGTTCCTTCTGTTGACTAGTTCTGCTGAAACTATTTTTCGTTGGAAAAGAAAATCAGAGGATTTTTTCCTGTGGGATTTTTCAATTTTGTTAGCTTTGTCCTTGCTTTTACAAAGCCCATTTTCTTTGTCTGCTGTGTCATAAACTGGCCTCTTCTAGGAACATATGATCTGTATCTGATATCTTCAGCAGTAATCTTATGAACCATTTCATCCAACATTTGCAGTTCTCTTGCTATGGAGAGCATTGACTTTCCTGGATCTTCATTGATGATCTCCTGGATTCTGTGTACAATATCTGGACCTAAGGGATCCTTGTGTACCTTATGCGCTTTCCTTGTTGGTGTGGTGACATCCACACCAAGAGCATAATACACCTTCTTCACATTGTAAACTGTACATAAAGAGATATTATTGAAGTCTGCAGTTTCCTTAGCAGTTCACCCTGCATGCAGTCTAGAAATGATGGGTGCTCTAACATCTTAGTCTTTCGACATGATGGTTGCTCTCAGAATTTAATATTTCATATCTGAAACAATGATGTTAAATCATAACCTTAGAAACATAGTTTTTCAAAGTTAATAAGCACATGAAATAGGAGATGCAAAGTTATTGCCAATGTATAGTGCATACCCTATATATTTTAATCTTCACCTGAGGACATGCTTATTGATTTTAGAGAGGGGAGTGGAGGGAGAAAGGTAGAGAAACATCAGTTTGTTACCTCTTGTACATACCCTGGCTAGGGGCCTAATCCACAACCCGAGCATGTGCCTTGACCAGAAATCAAACTACTGACCTTTCAGTTTATGGGATGGAGCTCTAATGAACTGAGCCATAGTGGCCAGGGCTAAAGTTAGATATTTTTAATAAACTAATTTGCAAACTCAGGTTGTAATCAATGAAGTCTCACTTACACAGGAAAGTATTACTTTCCTGTGTAAGATAGTAGAAAATTGCAATTATTTAAGAAGTTAAAAAAAGGAAGAGCTTGTCATCTTTAATGTCAACATTTACTGATATTTTTTATTTTTATTAGAATATCCACCTGCATGAATATTTTAGTAAATAGTTGGCTACATAGAGAACTGGAAAACTGTGAAAAAATTCAAAGTACAGTCACTTATTTATATTATACTTAGAAAAATACATACAAAGTAGAAAGCCTGATTCGTGTCTTTACAGATTTTTAAATTTGAGATTTCTCAAAAGTATGGGGTGGGGAGAGTAACAGTCAATATCAACTAGAACCTGTGAGTTCTCCCCAGAAAATACTAAGCATAAAATGTAAATAAAAATTTATATAGTAATTTATAAGAGAAGCACAAATAGATTGGCAAGTGAACTAAAGTAAAACTAAACTTTTTCTTTTTCTTTTCTTTTCTTTTCTTTTCTTTTTTTAAATTTTATTGTTGTTGTATTACATCCATGCCCTTTTTGCTCCCCTCTGTCCCCCTCCCCCCTCCCCACCCACCCATGCCCCCCAAAGTCAATCCCCCCTGTTGTCCATGTCCATGGTTCCTTTATACTAGGTTCTTGTCTAAGCTGCTCCCCTTTCTTGCCTCTGCCTCCCTAAACTTTTTCTTTACATTATGATTTCTATTTTGGTTTTTGTTTTGTTCTTTCAGTGAATTTGGTTGGGAAAGAATTTTAGGAGTATGGAGTGAATAGAACAGAACAAGTAAAAAAAGGCATATAACGTAAGAAAAATAACATTTTAGGGACAAGTGTGTGAAGTAGACAATTTGGGGAAATTTTAGGGTTCTGGGCATGTTACATGTATGGGAACAAAGCTGTACTTTACCATTTTCATTTGCAAAAACAAAATATGTCTTGGGTTCATGCATGTAAACTAATAGACAACTTATTTAATTTTGGGAAGCGCTAAGATATTTGATTATCAATATATAGTTTCCTAAAGTTTTATGTGTTTTGTTTTGTTTTTCAAATAGAGCCCTGTGAAGATAAATCAGATTAGCCTGGATGAAAGTGGAGAGCACATGGGCGTATGTTCAGAGGATGGCAAGGTATGGTGCTGACATGGTCACCTTGAAAACATTCTCCTTGCATGAGCACTAGGATGTTACACAAGTCCAGGTGCTCAGAAAACCACTTTGCTTACTGTTTACCTGCATTAGGAGAAACTTGCCTATTTCTTCTGGGTATGGATTTGCTTCCGATTGCTCATAATTAAAGTAAAATATATTTTTTACAAATGTGCTTTAGGAAAAGTAATTACAAGAATGTCAATAATATAACTAGTATTAAGCTGATTAACAGCTGTAGCAGGGGGGACATGTCACCTTAATCATTACTGCTGTGCCACTTAGACTTCAGTGACTAGTCTGAGTTCTAGTAGTTTAATGCCTTTCTGCCATAAATCCACAAAATTGGATTTTGTGGGCATGATTTCTGTGGGCTGGTGGTTTTCATTTTCACACAAGTTATGAATGTTTCTCTTGAATTATAGAATCTTTTGATAAGCAATCATAGTTTATCAGAAGAATAAAGTGTCTTACAATGGTCACATTAAATAAATGTAAAATCAATATATGTACAGTTTTCTAAAAACCTGGCACCCACTTCCTCGACCAAGGACATGCATCATTTGTGCAGTGCATAACTAACAATTATCAGTGCTTCTTGCTGATGTTGAGCTGTGACATTTAGTGGTTGTGGTGATTGATTTTCCACTTAAAGAATGTCTTTTTTGTTTTTCAGTCGATGGAAGTCTTTTCTAACGTTGGTTTGCAATAATAAAATTCTAATGCACAGTGTATCTAAAATAACAGTTTAAGAAGAGAGTGCATTAGGAATCATCACAGAACCTCACTTGTTCCTGACTAAAGAGAGCAGATTTTCTAATTAATTTTTTATTTTTTATGTGATCTAAATTTAATGTGCCAAATTAAAAACAGTGTACTCAGTATGAAGGATTTATACCCATTTAATCTCTTAACAAAAGAAAAATGAAGTCTTCTTGACATGCAAGAATGCATTTTATGTATCTAAGCCTAATGTTTCCTAATGTTTCTTTAAGAGTCTTTTGAAATAGTAATTGGAACACTTGTGCTTTTCAGAAAGCACTGTCAGATTTTACAGTACCTTCTGAAATTCTAAGATGAACCAGATTGTCAGAGAGAGATTTTGGGAGGAGTCGGTATGTGCAGAAACTGAGAATTGTTCATACTGTTGAAACATTCTTGTTTTTATATATTTGTAAGAAAGATAATTTTTATTTTGTTTTCTTAACAACAAGGATGTCCTTCTGGATATTATCAATTTAATTGAACTAATTTATTGAAAGAAAATATTAAAAAAAAATTTTCACTAAGATAATTCACCTAGAAATTTTAAGAGCTTTAAACGTTGAAGCATATTATTTGATGTGGCAAAGTGGATGTTTTAACTATACTTTTTGGTGAATAATGAGATAACCCTCAGATATCTTATGGGGTACACTTCTTGGCAAACATCTCTGTTCTTCTATTTTAGTTAAATTTGTAACTGCTGTATTTTGGTGTAGACCCATGATACATTTTTTAATATGCTATTTAAAAATATATTTTATTAGTAGTAGTAGAATTGAAAATAAATATTTTGGTGCATATTTTTATGTAGGCTAACCTTTACAATGGGTTAGTGGGTATTGTGAAAATTGAGTAGCTAGTATAGAGAAACCTCGTAATTGGTTAGGGATGATTGAAAACAAAGATTATTACATAGGTAAATTGTAGATATTTAGACGAATGCATCTTTAAAGGACTGATTTTTCTCTCTGTGTGTTAGGACTCCTAGATAATAATTATTTGTGTTCTTTTTCAAAGATAACCTTCGATATTTGTATTCAGTTTTAAAGTGGTAATTCTAACAGTTGTTTAAAATGTACTCTTGTTTATTCAGCTGGTGCTCATTTGTATCTTTATTCCCTGACATCTCTGTGCTTGAATTCTAAAGTTTGAGATACGTTCATACATATATACGTATATACATACACTACATATATATATATATATATGTATATATATATATGTGTGTGTGTGTGTGTGGTTCCAGTTTACTGTCACCTATTTTCAGGAAACTTTCTGATAATTACATACAATCTCTTACATATACTGTATAAATACTGCCTTCATGCATATACTAGAATCAATTTAGTATAGAGTTCTGGAATATTTTCTTTCAAAATTTTGAAGATCGTGTTCCCTTTTGTCTGGCCTTCATTTTTGTAGACTTGTCTAAGGCCTGTCTACTTTTGTTCTTTCACAAAGCCTTTTTAATTTTTCTCTTGTCCTGCCTTGGAGCTCAGACTAATAACAGTAGCAACAACAATGACAATAAACAGCCCTTGTAATGCTTTGCTAAATTATGTCTTGTTTGGGTCTGCTTTCATTAATTTTGTCTGGAACACAGTCAGTTCTTTTGATCCATAGTCTGCAGTATTGTTTCATTTTAGGAAAGTTTTCTTCAGTTTGATTTTGATTATTGCTTCAGTCCCATTTGTTTTCATTTCTTCAAAGAAACTCAATAACACTTATGCTAGAGGCAGTGTCATGCAGCGGCTAAGAGCAGAGCTCTGTATTCCACCTCACTGTGCGGCAGTCCCACTCTTCTGTACCATGTTGGGCATAATGTTTGCCCCCCCAGTGCCTCTGCTTCCTCAGCTAGCTGGCCGTGGGCACAGTGGAAGTCCTGCATGGTAATGTCTCAGGTGTGTGGTGAGCTCTCAGCCTAGATTAAACCATTTTTATTTTGAACTATTCATTTCTTAACTCATTGCATTCTGGCCTCTTCCCTGCCCACATTATTGTACCTAAACTTTTCAAGGAAGAGGGTGAGTGAATAAGTATGATTTTACCCTTCCTCTTTTTCCTAAAATATAAGTTGTAAGAAAATTGGTCATACTATTTGGTATACACCTTCTCCACCGCCACCCCCAACCACATATGTGCTTTGCTTTCTCATTATTTTTATCTTCTCATTTTTTTTGTAGTAAGGGAGAGTTCTTGCATGTTCCATTTGCTGATTTGCTTTTCTTCCAGTGTCAACTTTATCTTGTGGAGTAGAGTTTTATTCCATTTTGCATTTTTTAAAAAAGCTTTTATTCATTACCTGTAGAGAGAAGGACCAAGAGAGGGAGGAAGAAAGGGAGAGAAACATCAATATATGGTTGCCTTTCACCTGCCTTCAGCTACGGACCTGGCTGGAGACCTGGCTTGCTACCTGGTTATGTGCCCTGGCTGCGGAATCGAACCAGTGACCTGTGGGTTCGCAGGCTGGCACCTTATCCCCTGTGCCACCCGCCAGGCTATTTTGCATGTTTAACATTCCTGAAATATATCTATTTCTCCCAGCTCTATCTTCATATCAGCCTGATATGTATTTAATTTTTTAAATTTCAACTTCTTATTTGTCTTAGAGTGTCAAGCAGTGTAGTCTAATGGTTGAGTGAAACCATTAGACCGTACTGCTACTGTGTTTTAGCTGTGTGATGCCAACTAAGTTATTCATATCTCTCTGTGCCTCAATTTATTTTTGGCTCTATAAAATTGAGATAATAATAGTACCTACCTCATTTAGTTTCAGGAAGAATAAATGAGTTAATATATGTAAATTATTTGGGAAAGTTGCTGGAGCAGAAGCAGCATGTAGTAATTATTAACTATTATCATCCTTGTTATTATCATCACTGTCAATGACATCATTCTGTCTTTCTGTGCCAAATTCATGGAGGTCTTCTCTTCTTATTCAAATCACCAAAGAGTTTTCTAGTTTTTCTTTCTTTTCTGGTTACTATTAAAACGTTTTTAAAAGCATGATTTTCCTCCCTCAAAGTCATTGGAATTTAGTTCTTCAGCATTCTTTATGTTAATGAGCTCAATTTTTTCTGACCAAAGGTAATCAGTTAAGGCAGCTGCCCCAGAGTGAAGTGGGAGCCTCTCTTACCATCTGACGCTCTCTGACGCTCTGTGGGGGTGGAGAGTATGAAAATAAGCAATCTCCTCATTGTTACCTCCCTTCAGCTACCTCCCTCAATATAATGACAGTTTCCATGTTCATTCCTGTTCTAAAAGTTGGCCTGTTGTCATTGGGAAGCTGTGGTTTGACAGAGACTGTTACAAGGGAAGTACCAATTGGCCGGGTTGTCTGATACTTGCCGCCTCACTCAGTTACTCTATGGCAGATGGTCTGTCACCCAATCAATCTGTGGTTGGCAAATACATATAAGTCCATGCTAAATTGGAGAAGGATACATACCTTCCTTATTGTTTCATTAGGGTAGCTCTTTACTTCAGGCAATAACACACATACCTTCTATGGTCCTTGTCATTATGTCTCTCTCTGCTTTTGTAGTTAGTTAGAAGTCCTCTAGGACTTTGCAGTAGTCTGGCCATAAGGTTAGTTGTTCTCAATTTTCTGTTTTTCTTCATTAGGTATTTTGGTGACAAATTAGAAGAGATTTTTAGGGTTGCTATAGGGGATACCATTTTCAAAAGAATTCTCTGTATTTTAATCTTTATATGATTCTTAGATAAGGGCTTCCTAAAAGCTCTTTAGACTGTCATTTAGTGGAATCTTTTCACATATAAGTACAGTATTCACTGAAAAATGACAAAATAAGTAAAGAAGGAGAGAGAGGAAATGAACGAGAATTATTTTGGATTTTATTAGTTTTAATAATGTAACTGTGACCAACTTAGTTCAGGCTGTTGCATAAGTGAAATAATCTGAAACATTGAAGGTTTTACAAATCACCCTCTTGTACTGATAAAGTTTCTGAGATCTGTCTTATGAAGTTATTTTTTTATGCTGAAGGAGAATATAAGGACAGTTAAGGAAAATCTTAGTTAGTTAAACATAGTACTAGACACTGACCTAAGAGCTCTAGTCTTGCTCTGCCACCTTCAGAGGTCTCTCCTTCAGCTCTGCTCTGGGTTTTTACATCTGACTTGTTCTCATGGGTTGTGATGAGTGTCAGTCTATTTGCTAAGAACTTCTTTGATTTGTTCTCCTATCTTCAATTTGGATTCATAATTTTTAAAGGGACATTTATCCCTGCAACTTACAATTTAATTTCCACCATTAGATTCACCATCCTAATGATTACCTTCTTATTTACCCAGCTTTTTCCAACAAGCTTATACATCATTTTGTTTAGCTCTCAAATAAATATGTTTCCCTGCAATGAACATCACTTAACTTTTATTCTTAAAATCACTTTTACCTTCAAAATTATCCTTTTGAATTAATAGCCTTCTTCATTTTTCACCCTCTGTGACAGAGTTGTGTAATTCAAAGTCTAATATTCATCTACACTTTAGTTTGGCAGATGTTTGCTATTTTTTAATGTTTTTTCCTATTTTACTTTTCTTATACTTTATATAGAAAGATGGATTTCTTATTATCAGATTTTAGACTATCTCACATAATGACAATATATGGAAAAGTAGAGCTTAAAACATTTTTCTTGCTTTTGATGACCTTAGGCAAGTTATTTATTTTTCTGCAGAATCATCTTTTGGATAGGCATACTGGTGTTTGCTGTCCTACCTAGCAGTGTTGCCATAAGGACCAAGTGAGGGAGGCAGGATTTTTACCGCTGGCTACATCCTGTCCATCTCGGACCTCTAAAAATATAGCTTCATCCCACCAGAAAGTTTTAAGTTGTTTAGGGTGGAGTCTAGCCATTAGTAGCTGTGCAATGCAATTGGGTCTCAGCACCACTGAGGTAAAGTGTGTGAGGCATTTAGAGATATATCAGTGGTAGTAATATAAGATATGACATAGGAATATGTCACCTTCTTGTACAGAAGGGCAATAGCTTGTGTTAGAAGATTTTAAAATATAAGATATGACATAGGAATATGTCACCTTCTTGTACAGAAGGGCAATAGCTTGTGTTAGAAGATTTTAAACTTTTTAGTTCAGCATGAGTTTCATCTGAACTAACTGCACTAAGCTGACCATTTCCTGATATACTCTACTAAGATTCAGGTGATACAGTACCACTCTTACTTTTACCCAGGTTCCTTGGATTTCGGGGAATCAGGTTGAACAACTCTTGGGTAAAGTAAAACTGAATGCACTGCTTCTCTTTCCTACTTTTATAATTTTCGAGAGACGGGGAGAGAGAGAGAAAGGAGAGGAGAAGCATCAAAGTGTGGTTGCCTGTTGCTTGCTCCCAGCTGGGGACCTGGCCCGAGATCCAGGCATGTGCCCTGGCTGGGAATCAAACCAGCAACCCCTTGGTTTTCAGGCCAGTGTTCAATCCACCGAACCACACCAGCCAGGGCTCTTTCCTACTTCTTAATCACCATTTTATAAGACATCTATTGCCTCTTACACTTACACATTTATATAAAAATAGTTATTGAAAGCCCTGGCTGATAGCACAGTGGAAAAGGCTCCGGCTTGCGAACCCAAAGGTCACCGGTTCGATTCCCCAGCCAGGGCACATAACCAGGTTGCAAGCCATGTCTCTAGCCAGGTCCATAGCTGGAGGCAGGTGACAGGCAACCATACATTGATATCTCTCTCCCTGTCTCCCTTCCCATCTCTCTAAAAATAATAAATAAAATCTTTTAAAAAAAAGTTATTGATACCTTCTTAACAATGAGAAGTAAGGTGATGGTGGGCATACATGTATTATCATGTTAAGAATACAGTCTAACAGACTACTTCAGGGTAAGTCAGATTCCTTTTGTGTTACATTGTTCCATGTGCTATTCTTAGATCCCAATTAATATACTTGGCAAAAGAGTTAAAATCAGTAGCTACAAAATGAATGGAGGGTCTTACAGATTTTAGCTTTTAGTGAATAGATTTATCTCCAAAAAGTATAACATGAGTAAATGTTCTTCTTTGAACTTACAACAATGAAGTACTCACAACTTACCAAGGTTAAAACAAAAATAAGTCAAAACTTAGAATAATTTTCTATTTAAGAAGTTGAATTTGTAATTAAAAACATTTCACAAAGAAGCCATTAGATTCAGATGGTATCACTAGTGAATTCTTACAGAACTTAAAGAAGATATAATACCACTTTTCTAGAGACTAGAAAAGCAGTAAACACATCCCAAGTATTGGGAAATAGTTCTAAGTGGCCCTAAAAGTTCTTAGTGTTTGAGGACTTCTAGAATTCTTAGGCTCTGCTAGTGAGACTGTAAATTGATCAAAACTGGTTTGTAAAATAGTTTGACTGTCTGTTAAATGCAAATACATGTTTAATTTCTAACTCATCAATTCCATTCCTAGTTATACAAATGTGTATATAAATGCACCAAAAGATTTATAAAGAGTGTTCATTGTTTCATTACTGCTTCATTACATAGCCCCAGTCTGGAAACAACCCAGATGATTGATGGAAGATGGATGATACATAAATTTTTTACATTGAAATATTATACAGCAATGAAAAAATCATCTGCTATATACAACAGTATGGGTAAATCTTACAAAGAAAATGTTGATCAAAAGAAGCCAGTAAAATAGCTTATGGTTCATTTATATGAAATTTAAACGTTGTCACATCTTATCTATGGTGATCAATTTTAGGGTAGCAGTTTGTGACTGGGAACAAACACAAAGGAACTTCTTGGGTTCTCTCTTTCTTGGTCTGGGTGATAGTTGCAGGGGTGTGTTCATGTCATAAAGTTTGTGAAGTTGTAAATTTATAATTTGTATATGTATATTTTTTAAGTAAACAACTCAGAAAAATAGGTTAAGTATTAATAAAGTAGCCTGGAACAACTTTAAGGAAAACACTGATAAGTAGAAATTTAAATCATGCATTTATACACTCTTGATATATTCAGCATAAGATTGTAAGTGAGGTGCAGTTCACCTAATCTTCATATGACTCAAAAAGGAAATTCCTACCCTGGCTGGTGTGGTTTAGGGAATTAAGAGCCAGCCTGTGAATCAAGGGCCACCAGATTGATTCCCAGTCAGGGCACATGCCTGGATTGTGGGCCAGGTTTCCAGTTGGGGGTGCACAAGAGACAAGTACACGTTGATGTTTCTCTCCTTCCCTTTCTCCTTCCCTTCCCCTCTCTAAAAATAAATAAATAAAATATTTTCTTTTTTTAAAGCTTCTCCTCTAAGGGAAGGAAAAGAATTCCTTTAGGGATATTCTATGGAAAGTTCATAAAAGAGTACTAATAACCTATTCATACATGTTTTATTTTTAAAAGTTGGCATAATTTAATTAAAAATTGTACTTAGTAAAGGAACCTCTATTGATGAGATGCTTTAAAGAGCTTAATTGCAAGTGGAATACTCTCACCCTATTAGAATTATTTTCATTGGCTATATAATAGAGATCACAGGAATCCTAGACTATTAAATGTTTTACTCTATTTTTTTTAAAGTACTTGTTCTCACTGATTCAGCAGCCCTGTTTGTTGCCCTCATGGTGAAATGACAGGATCTGTTTACTTTTTAGGTACAGGTGTTTGGACTATATTCTGGAGAAGAGTTTCATGAGACGTTTGACTGTCCCATTAAAGTAAGTATTTAGTAAGTTTTAATTTTTCTAAAGGTTTTCTCAGTGAAGGCCATAAGGATTACAATACTTTGAGTACTATCAATTTTCCATTCATTTTATCAGTAAGCATCTGTTAAACACTCTATACTGAGTACTATTTGATGCTTTAAAGGAGCATAGGATGTATATTATGTGATTCTGATGTCAGTTTATCCTCAGGAATATTCCTGTAATGGGTGTGATGGTGCACACGTGGGCGTCTTCACACACACACGGAGTCTGTGATTACTGACTCAAGCTGGTAAAACAATATTGAGTCCAAAGCTGAGAGAAGTTTCTTTTAGCTGTTCTTGTTAGTGATAATCTTTAGATGGAGTGATGTTTGACTGGCGTTAGTAAATGGACAGGGCAGATAGAGAAGCTGGCTTTTCATGAGGAAGAGTAATATATAGAAATGGAAAGGCTAGAAAGTTCAACATTGTGTTCAGAAAGTGGCAAATGGTCTAATTTAAATGGTGCATATACATAATACCTACTTGGCAGGATTGCTATACAGGCAGATTGGGGCTCTCTTTATATTTAGACTAAGGTATTTGGGTTCTATCAGATAGATAAGGAGAAATTACTGAATGTTTGAAAGAAAAGAAGTGACATAAACTGAGCAAAGTTTAAGGAACATTCTATACTGTATATTATATACAGTATAGATTGGAAGGTGATAGGCACAAGGCAGGAAAACCAGTTTTGTCTAACAGTTATGTTAGTTAAAGTGGTTATTATAGTTGTTAAAAGAAGAGGTCATTTATTGTTTTCACTTATTTTCTAACATTTATGAATGGACAGGTAAAGAGATAGGATCATATAGTGTTTTAGGAAATCAAATCTGTCAGAATAGAGGGTAATTTAAGGAGGAAAGTGATTGCGGACAGGAGATAACTTAGAGGGCTAATGCAGCACTCTAGGCTCTGATACATTATAGGATCTCAGTAAAAAAAAAAAAAAGCAATAGTGAGCCCCTGACTGGGTAGTTTATCAGTTAGAGTATCTGCCTGATACACCAAGGTTCTGGATTCCATCTTTGGTCAGGGCACATGTAGGAAGCAACTAATGAATCATTAATAACTGGAACAACAAAACTGATCTCTCTCTCCCTCTCTCTCTGTCTCTCACACACAACCCTAAAATCAATAAATTAAAATTAAAATTAAAAAAAAAAAAGTGAGCATAGGCATACCTCAGGCATATTGAGGCTTTGGTCCCAGACCACTGCCGCAAAGTGAGTATCACCTTGGGAGGTGCAGTAAAATGAGGTGTGTCCGTATTCAAGATGGAGTAGAAGAAATGAATTTGGAAAGCCCTTGGGAGGTAGACTTAAATAAGCCGTAATGATGGATTTGATGAAGGTGATGAAAGATGAAGGAGGTGAGGGTAAATCTGAGTACTTGCTTTGGCATTGGTTGTGGGAAGGCCACCTTGCAATAAAGGATGGTTTGAGTAAGGATGTTGCTGATTGGGTTTTGAATTTAGGTAACTGTATCATATTATGGAGGTTTTGGAAACATGAGTGTGGAGCTCAGTAGAGGTTGGCTCTAGAAACAAAATTGATAACCACAGTTGAATAAGATGAAGCTACTTTTAAAGATATGTAGTAATTCTAGACATCTAGATGATTAAATAAAGTCAGGCAGTGGTGGATGGGGGTAGTGAAAGATAACAAGGGATCTAAGAAGAATCAGAAGGAAGATGGGAGACCTAGAAGGGTGGTGTCAGGAAGCTGAGGGAGAAAGGGTTTCCAGAAGGAGTTAGTGGGCAGCAATGTTGAGATTACATGGGGTGCAAATGGAAATAGCATTTTTTTGGGTAATGTCAAGTCATTAGCTGTCTCAGTGAGGACAGTTTTAAGAGTAAGAGTATCACCATATATTATGAAGTAAATTGGTGATAAAGAAGTAGAAATAACTAGTACAGACTTTTCTTTCAAGAAATCTAGTAATGAAGAAGAGAGATTATCTGGTGTGTGGAAGAGACAAGTGGCACCCAGAGAAGACTTCTGCAGACCCTGTCTTGGTAGATGGTGAAAATCCAGTAGCAGGAGAACACTGAAAACAAAAGAAAGGGAATGCTTAGTGGAGCAGCAGTGAAGAATGGGCTCCAGCACACAGGGAGGCAGCCTCTCTCTGCCTGTGAGAGTCGTGAAGGAGGGGAGCCAAGCCCAACTATTGCTAAGCTGGGTGTTGGAGGGGCAGTAATTAAATGCAGTAACCCTGATGGCCTTTTCTTCTTAGAGCTGAAAGGGGGAAAGGGTAAGGTGATGGGATTGAGTTGCATAGAGGACATCTGGAATAATAGTTGTAATAATAATTACAAGAATTCTAAAAGGACTCTTGTGATAAGTTTGAAAAATGTGTAACAGCAGAATGAATAAATGAATTCATTGGTATCTAGAGTGGATTAGAAAAGTGTTGAAGGGAAGAATGGCTATTCTAGTAGGGAAGAATGGTTAGAGAAATCAGAACTCATGCCACAAGCCTTAAATGAGAATATAGGAAGAATTTATTCCATTAGAAGATGGAAATTAATAAGAACATAAAATGTATTTAAAGGTTTATGAAAGTATAATTGTGTGGACTTTTTTAATGCCTAGAAATATTCTGTACATTAAGTTAGAAAAAAACCCAAAATATTGGTGATTCCATGGGCTTGGGGATGAAAAGATACGGAGGCAGAGCTTACACAGGCTTACAGCAACAGAAGGGGGGCCCTCCGACAGTCTGGCACTGAGTGGTGCCACTAGACCATCAGAAAGCCACTGGCAAATGAAGTGGGAAGTGACGATGGGCAGAGAGCTTGGGTGGAAACCTGTGTAAGGGGTTGGAAAGAAATTGGCTAAGTGGAAAGAGAAGGAGAATCAGGGACAGGAGCGGAGGCTGGAGGTAGAAGGGAAGGTCCTGAATGGTTAGCTCCATGACTCTTGCTTGAGTTCGGCAGCTCTTTAATGTAGTTACACTGATTGTCCATGAGGCTGTATTGCCCTGTCTGTTCCACTTAGCACCTTTAGTTATTGGAAGGCATCCTAGACAAGGAAAGAGTTAGTTGGGTTCTTTCTCTGGGATTCTTCTGTGAACTGTGTTCAGTTGCAAACATTTGTGACATCATGCGGCGTTAATTGGCCTACTTTGCAGTCTGTAAGAAGGGAGCGCCTAATCAGATTCCTCGTTCAGCCGAAACTAGAACTAGTTTGCTGTCATCTTTTACCTTTGACCTTGCTTCATAGCAGAAATCTTTTTATTCAAGAGCAAAACTGAGACTTCCTCAATTGTTGCAGAATGTTACCTGAGTGTATTACTTCCTACCATAATATAAGGATAATGTTTCAGTCATACTGGCTGTAATGTACAGAGTTTTTATACTGTGCCTTAACCATGATTCCTAAACTAGTGTTGGGTCCTTGTTCCCTTGTAGATCATCGCTGTGCATCCGCATTTTGTGAAATCCAGCTGCAAGCAGTTTGTCACAGGAGGAAAGAAGGTAAACATTTTGCCATCACGTGCAATCTTTGAGAGGGGTTGGGTTTGCTCTTTAATTTATCCTTAATGTTTTTAATGTTTGACTATTCATTAGGAAATATTTTGAGAAATAACAATGTAATCCTAAAACCATCGTGTCTTGCGGGGATGTGGCCCCACTGTTTCTTACTAATATTCCTTTGCAGTAGCTTCAGGGTAAGAGAAAAAGGGACAGGTTGTTACTCAAACTACCTTCTAACACTGAAATACTGTCTCTCCTAACAAAAAAAGAGGTAGCATTTAAAAATTACAAAAGAGCAATTCAACTAATGTTTTTTTTCTTTTTGAAGAGAATCTCTTACAGGCCTTGATAAAGTTTTAGATCAATTCTGACTTTTTTTAACTGATATGTTCCTGGCATATTTTATTATCTTAGTGCAGTTTTTAAGTAAGATAATCCTTTTGTTCATTTACATGTTTGTTTATACATATAGTAAATTGTAAAACAGTATTTCTGCTTATAGAAGGTGGTTAATTTTTTTCTATTTTTATTAACCAGTGATATATTTAAAACCATTTTTTAAATCCTTACCCAAGGACATGCTTATTGATTTTAGAGAGGGGAAAGAAGAGAGAAAGAGGAGAGAAACATGCACGTGAGCAACATCTGCTTGGTTGCGGGGTGACACCCAACCAACTGAGCCACCCCTGTCAGGGCTAAAACCACTTTTTTATAACAAAGTGTTTCTACTGTGCTGGAACTCTGAATATTATTTCATATTCAGTTTAGAATTCAGTGAAAGGAGGTGGTCTGTGGTTATTTCTGTGGCCTATATAGCTATGAGATGGCTACTTTGAGGCTCAGATGGCATCATCTGCCTGTCTTCTTTCCTCATTCTGCAGCTTTACAGAATGAGTGTTACCAAGCAAGGGCCAGCTGCCCACCGCACATAGGAGCCAAAACTACGGCATTGGCTTTGGAAAAAAGAAAGAGGTTTTTTATTGCTGAGTTGACCCTCAGGAAACAGGAGGCCCCGGTCAAATGTGTTTCCTCAGTCTGGGGTCTGGACAAATTTTAAGGGTGAGGGAGAATACAATGGCATGTGGTAGTGCTGGGGAGCAAGTTTTCAGTAGAGGCTTCTGAAACTGCCAGTTATGGTGTAGAGTTTACAGGCAAGAGAAAACACAAAGAAATTGGTCAGTTCTAAATTTGTCCGTATTTCATCTAGGCACTGCATCATCCTTATTGAAGGCCTTCTTGCTTCCTAAAAGGCTTCGGTGGCCACATTTGTGACTAGAGTTCTGTATGCTGAAGATTCTTGGTTTCAGGGTTATTTGGATGAGTAGGGTGGCACATGCACGGTTCTGCCCTTATAAAATAATTCAAAGATTGTATAAATAACCAGTTTGCTTTAAGGGAGCAGAACCAGTGTGCTGTTTGAATAGGGCAGTAAAGCATACTGGTCATTACCTTCCCCAGCATTTTTCAAGCACTGGTTTTAGTTCACTGTCATGGTTGAGTGATAGATAGGTCCTGTAGGTCCTGATTCCATTTTCACAGCTTGAAGCCACGATTGCACCAGCTCTGATTTCCGGTTGAGAGCTAGCCAGTTTCTTTCATCCCACTGCTGAGCCCTCTGTTATCTTTAGGCTTAAACCTCATTAGCATCATATAAAAATACCTGTGGGATTAATCAGTAGGAACAGAAGGAACTGCAGAATTAATCTAACATTCTCTAGTTTGTATCTGCAGTTGATTCCCCCTAAAAAAAAAAACCCTACCATACTTGTTTTTGATGACCTCAGGAAAGAGTAACTTTAAAACTCCTCATTTAAGTATTTTTTACTGAACTCTTTTCAAGTAGGACATGTTATGTGAGATATTACAAATTCACTTAGCTGTACTTTAAAGTCATACATTTTTATTTAAAACTCAGGCATAAAGAATGCTAAGCCATTTTTAAGTGGCTGAAAACAGTACACCTGAGTTAATCTCACAAAAATTCAAAATTCAAAAATTAAGGCATAGCTTACCTTGCATGTTTCTAGCTCAGGATTTTTCATGAGGTTTCAGACTAGATTTTTGCCGGGGCTGCAGTTATCTGAAGGCCTGACAGGGACTGGAGAATCTGATTCTAAGATGTCTGCCATCTTTTTAATAATAATCTTTATAAAATATTGATAATTTAAGATATTTATAAATCACTGTGTTTTACGTATTTCCCTAGTGTGGGATACAGTTTTGAGTTCCAGTTTCCAGTCTCAGGAGTTAGAGATTTTACAGTTGTGCCGTATTCTGAAATGAAAAAAGATATTAGAGATCATGAGAGTAGTGATGTCCAAGGGGTAAGATTCAAACTGAAGGTTAGATTTTTCTGTATTGGTTTGTATTTGTGATAATCTGCTTATTGGTGGAGTTTAATGATTGTTTTTATCCTGTGAGGTATATCTGTAGTCTCATCAAGTTTGCCACAGTTTTGCTCCACGAATGTCTTGTCAACCTGCAGTGTACTTGGGTTAACTGTGCCTGTAACATAGCCTTCATTCTTCTACTTAGCATTTGATGTCATTTATAGACATCTGTAGAAAGGACAGTGTGAATGTAGCTGTTTGGCCAGAACTCACTAAGTAGATAAATGAACATTGTATAAACAACAGAGAAGTCTACCATCCAATTACAGGTGAGGTAATGTGGAAAGAAGTTGGAATTTTATAGCTATACATTCTGATAGGCAGTACAATAAGTAGAATTCACTGAATCCTGAAACAGACAAGAAAAGAATGATTTTTGGTTCATCCTTTTGGTTACCACTGAGTACTTGACAAGTTCTTCTTGTTCAGTGTTGTGTGAGAGAACATTCTCACATCTCCTTTTTCCTACTCATTTCTCCAGAAATGCATCTGTACACATTTCTCTCCAAGTACAATAAGGTGTTTAATTGAGTATATACAAAATAAAAACAGTTTAGGTCATCTAGTGAAAACTTTAAAAAAATATTATTAAGGTAGAATTTCTAATTAAAATAATTTAAAAGAAAAAACACATGACAAGTTTAGTATATTGTATAAAAGGCTTAGTATATTTGTCTTGATAAAAGTATATTTGATACTTTTAAGTAAAAAAATGATGTTAAGTCACTTAAGATTTTTAATAGCTTTGTTGATATATAATTAGCATATGGTAAAGTTTACCAGTTTAAAGTGTAGAGTTGAAAGGTTTTTAGTATATTTACAGACTTGTGTAATCATCACCATAATGTAATTTTGGAACATTTTCCTCATCCCAGGAAAGAAACCTTATACCCATTAACATCATTTCCTTATCCTCTTTCTTCCCCTTGTTAGCCCTAGCCAGCCACTAATATACTTAATTTCTATATAAATCTTCTCATTCTCTATATTTCATATAAATTATGGATATTTTGTGTAAATGGACTCATACAGAACACAACCTTCTTATCTGGCTTCTTTCATTCATTTTTCTAGGTACATCCATATAATAGTAGCATGTGTCAGTACTTCATTTCTTTTTATGACCAAATCATATTTCATTGTATGGATATATCATATTTTATTTGGTCATTTATCAGTTAATGGACATTTGGGTTGTTTCCCCATTTTGACTATTATGAATAATGCTGTTATGAACATTCATGTAGAGCTTTTTATGTAGCCTGTATTTTTATTCTTCTTGGTAATAGAATTATTATATTATATGTTAACTCTATGCTGAATACTTTGAGAAGTTGTCAAACTGTTTTCAACAGTGATCACACCATTTTACATTCTCACTAGCAACATGTGAGGGTTAATCTTCCACATTATCATTAACACTCAGTTTTATGTGTCTTTGATTATAGCCATCTGTTGGATGTGCAATGGTTATGTCATTGTTTTGATTTCCATTTTTCTAATGACTAATGATGTTGAGCATCTTTCCATGTGCTTATTGGCTCTTTGCATATCTTTTTTTGGAAAATATCAATTTGAATTTTTTGCCTATTTTTTTAATGAGCTGTTTGTCTTTTTATTATACACTTGTATATTTTCTTTATATATCCTGGATACATGTTCCTTATCTACATATGATTTGAAAATATTTCCTCCCAATATTTAGTTGACTTTTAAGTTTATTGATGTGATATTTAAAGTATAAAAGTTTTTAATTTCAATGAAGTTCCATTTAAATTTTTTCTCTTTCAACATTTGTGGTTTTGGTGTTATATTTTAAGAAGTTACTGCCTAATCCAAAGTCATGAGGATTTATGCCTATGTTTTCTTCCATAAGTTTTGTAGTTTTAACTCTTAAATTTAGCTCTAGAATCTACTTTGAATTAATTTTTGTTGTATAGTGTAAGGAAGGGGTCCATATTCAATGTTTTCAATGTGAATGTCCAATTGTCCTAGGACCATTTGTGGAAAAATCTTTTTTCACCATTGTCTTGGCCCCCTTTGTTGAAAATCAGTTAACCATAAATTTCTGAACTTTCAGTTCTAATGATGTGTATATCTATTTTTATACCAATGTCCCTTTTAGGTTTTACTGTCACTAATTTTGCTATAATTACTTATGGGTTGACAGACAAATGCACTCCTCTTCAGGCATTTTCATTTTGATGATTTTCCCTTTAAAAAGCCAAAATTTCTTTTACTTATATTAGAGGCTTAAGAAAACATCATTATGTAAACATGTCCTCCATTCAGGGACTTGAAACATATGAACTATTGACTGATTTCTTTGGATTCATTAAAGTTTATTATGTAAATATGCATTTAGCAGTAAAAAGTAATGTATATTCAATATTATGACCTCTTTATATACAGTTAAATAACTAGAGATTTCCAAAATGTGCACCAGTTGGGTGTGGTTTGCAGAAATCTCCAGAGAAAGTTCTTCCTTCTGTATGTGTATGCACTTTTAAAAATTACTCAAGCTGTATAATATTGGCATTAGTATGTTGTGTTTGTTTTAAAATAGATTTATATAGTTGAAGGTATTTTAAGAAATATATTTCTAGTTTCATTAAAGAATGTTTCTTTGATTTTAAAAACTAAGAAAAAGGTTTTAAATTAAGAAAGGGGTACTATTGTAAAATGGTTAGTTTCGTCTTGAAGTGTTAGCACATTTTTAAGAAGAGAGTTTTTTGTTTGTTTGTTTTTAATAACCAAGTTACAGTATTTTAGATCTTTGAAAAATGTAAAAAGGAAAAATTTACATTGATCCAATCACAGCACTGCTCATTCCAACTGCACTTTTCATCTAGCATCATAAATTAGCAGAACAAGTTCAAAGAGTCCAACATTTAGCAAATGGTAATAACCTTGAAATAATTACATATTGTAGATATCGAGACCTCTCTGTTTAGATCAGATGGCAGACCGTGGGAAGAAAAGAAAGTAAAGAATAAATATCATGTAACTGAGAGGTTATGACCTTCTGCCTTTAAGGAATTATTTAATATTCAAAAAAACTGAAGTAAAGACTAGCTAGATGGAGGTGCAGTTTGAAATAAAAGCATTCTTAAACCCTTAAGAACACTAGTAACACTATCACAGGGGTTATTTTTTCTAGTATAATAGTAAAAATATGCATGCGTGTAAATGTATTTGTGCATGTGTTTAATAATATTACAATTGACATTGCTTAAAAGTATTTTTTAAACAAATGAATTAGCATAAGTATTTTGAAATAATAAAAAGAAAACTTGGTATTAATATGATTTGAGAGGCTAACATTTTATTTATTTATTTATTTTGAGGCTAACATTTTGAAGGCAGTAAATGGTGAATTGTCTGACTGTGGAATAAAAAAAAGCAAAAAGGACACATTGGTAGTTACAGAACAGATAGGGGGATGTTAAAAATAATAAAGGAAATGGAGTAGCCAAAGAACTTGTATGCAAGAAACATGGACATGAACTAAGGGGAGCATTGTTGGAGGGAATGGGGGGGGGTGGGTACTGGGTGGAGGTGGACAAAGGAGGGAAAATTGGGACAACTGTAATAGCAAAATCAAAAATATATATTTGAAGAAAAAAGAACATTGATCTTCCCTAGACTGACAATCAAATGAATCTTACAATTATATGACAACTTCTATAAACATTAGTGAAAATTGCAGGGAGAGTAGAGAAGTGAAATAGGGAAAATAGAAGTCCTATAATGAGATTATTTATGGTGTTATTTCTTAAGAAGGAGATATCTAGCCCTGGCTGGTGGGTGGCTCAGTGGAAAGGTGCCAGCCTGCGAACCCAAACGTTACTGGTTCAATTCCCAGCCAGGGCACATAACCAGGTTGCAAACCAGGTCTCCAGCAAGGTCCGAAGCTGAAGGCAGGTGAAAGGCAACCACACATTGATGTTTCTCTCCCTCTCTGCTTCCCTTCCTTGCCTTCTCTCTAAAAATAATAAATAAAATCTTTAAAAAAAAAAAAAAGGAGTTATTTAACTTACATTTTAGTAGTTTTGATTTTATTAAAAATTTCAATTCCTTAAAAACATTTTTAAAAATAATTAGAACATACATTTCAGATTAGCTCTGCAAAACAGTGATGTAGGAGCAGAAACCTGATACTGCAGTTTGGTACATTTGTTGATATTTCCTTTAAAGGTTTCAGCTTCATATATCTTGAGAGATAACCTCTTATCCACCAGGGACTAGGAAGAGGAGGCTATAGTTCTGTCTGCCATAAACTTTTATTTTAGGTTTTCAAGGTAACTTCTTAGTAGTTGAATGCCATAGCTAGATTTATGGACTCCCGTCTGACACAGGAGCATATAAAAAGCTTATTCTAAATTCTGTTTTGTTTCCATGTTGGAAGAAAAAAAGGAAAAGGAAAAGTATATCTCTTAAAAGTGCCATTGGAGAGATCTTTCAAACATGTGAACCAATGGAATTTTTTTAAGTATAACCTCCTTGTGTAGCAAGAATTCTAATATGTGAGCATAGCAACAAGGTTTTCTTTTTAGAAGTAAGTCTGCCAAGGAGATCTTGTCTGTTTTTTTTTTTTCTTTTTTTGATTGCTCAACTTTCTCTATCAGCAGTTAAATTTGAGCTTCCTGAAACCTTTACCTTTGAACTTTGAAACTCTTAATAATAACTGGCTCTACTACTTTGACAAATTATTAAAATTGTCACAATGCTGTTTGCAACAGAGTTCATTTTTAGAAAGGAGACAGTCAGCTGTTCAGTGTTATGGTAGGATAGAATGAGGGGGCCTGGCCACAGGGACAGGTTTCTGTGTAAGCTGGAAAATGTCACTCAGAAAATGAGGAAAGGACCTTTGTGAATGAAATGAGGAAAAGTGCTTCACACATCAGGGCTGAAGGCTAGTGGCAAATTTTCCCTGAAGGACAGAGGTGGTAGCATCAAAGAGCTTCTCTGTAAGTTTCCAATGGTGATTTGCAACAGCAAATTGCATTTTGAGTTCTTTTTGGAAGAGGTTTTAACAGAGCAGCATTTTGTAATAATTCAGTCTTTTTAGACTTCAGATATCCCAGTGAACCACTGTAAGCACTAAACATGGAAATGCAGAGCTTCTTCCTTATGTGTTTGCTTATGTTTTGGTCAGATTGGAACTCTTATTAGAGTCAGACGGGTTTTGGCATCAGTTAGGCCTTTTGGTTTGCTGTCCAGTGGGTCTCCAGGATAATATGTCTGCAGGTGGTCAGATGCTTGATTTTAGGTAGCCTTCCAAGTAGAGATTTTTCTCACACACTATTCCACAGGCATCCATCAGTTTTATGTCCTAGTGTTGTATGTACCTTAATTTTTACTATGTAATGTGCTATAAATTGATTCCATTCATAGAAATTCATTTCATATGTAAAACTTATTAAAATATTTAAAAACACCAATTAATAGGAGACAAAATACAAATACCATGTTTACAAACATTTTTATATATGTAAAACCAAGTCGTAAAATAGCTGTATTATAAAAGTATATTTAGGTGAATTTTTCTTTATGTACTAAACTGGCTGAAGCTAAAAATAGAAATCCAGTGCTCAAAATAAAGATCATTTTTAGTCTCAAAAACAGGAGTTTTTCATTGCTTTCAAAATTAAAGCTATGTGTCTTAAATGTTATCATTATTTTTTAATTTATTGTTGTTGTATTACAGTCGTCCCATTTTTCCCTCATTGCTCTCCCCTGCCCCGCCTGTCCCATCCCCTCCCCTCTCCCACAGTCAGTCTCTACTGTGTTGTCCATGTCCATGGGTTATTTTCACATGTTCCTTGACTAAACCCTACCCCTTTTTCCCCCTTTCTCCCCTTCACCCCTCCCCTCTGGTCTCTTGTCAGTCTGTTCCTTGTTTCCATGTCTCAGGTTCTGTTTTGCTCATTTGTTTGTATACTTACACTTTTTTAGGTCAATATGTAGGACTTCCAAAGTCTTTGAGATGGATCCATGGCAACTTTATCTTCCTCAATGATCCTCCTTGTTTCATACCAATCAAAGGCCTGTTGAGAATAGAAACCTTTTTTTCTTTGATGAGTTCAACTAAGTTGTTCATATGTAATTTCTCCATATAGATTGCACTGTCCCCCTGAATTCTTATGTTAAGCCTGCTACTATCTGTCTTCTGAGAACACTCAAACTGTCTTTGCTGCTGTGGAAAATATTTTCCTTTGCATGTTGAGAATGTTGTGTTTGTTCTTAAATATTTTGAATAGTAATGACTATGCAAAAGTCATTATCTACTTCAGAACGCTTATCATATTTTCTTGGATTTAATACCAGTTGACTTGACTGTCATTAACACTGGGTGGCTCTCTCTCTCTCTTTCTCTCTCTCTCTCTCTCTCTCTCTCTCTCTCTCTCTCTCTCTCTCTCTCTCTCTCCCCTACTGTTACTAACTTTGGCCTCCCAAAGTTTTCTTTCTTTTTTCTTTTCTTTATTTAAAGATAAGGCTATATAATGCAAGGGGTCATAATTTTAGCCATTGTTAAGTTGGTATCAACAATACAACGTAAATGACATTCATTTCACTGGAATCTTTGGCTTCTTGAAGATAACTTTGTATTAGGGTCCATATTGGGTCTGTGAATATGAGGTGTCTGGATTTCAGGGATGACAGTACATTTCCAAAAGCAGACAGGTAGAATGCTATTGTTGGAAAGCAGTTAGACAGTAAGACAAGTAGTCTGAATAGTGATTTGTAGGAAAATGGGTATTTCAAGTCTTTTGAAAAGGAGAAAGTGTGCGTGTGTATGTATATATAACTATGGGGTAATTTTATAATCTTTGGTTATAAAGCTACATTTTGGGTGTTCTCCCCTGTTGTTCATTTGCTCCCTTTCAATTTTTAATTTAATTTCAGCCAGTATTCTTTGATGTGTGTGTAGCAGTGACAATTGAAACAAATAAAATGTCTAACAATAGTGAATTAGCTGTGTCTTAACCTGCAGCCAAAGATCACACTAATGGGGTGTGAGGAAGAGGGTGTTAAAAAGAAGTTATTATAGGATTCCTGCTGGTACGAGGTGATTTGGGAGGGTTTAAGGAATAAAGGCTTTGCTGTAGATTGGATACTGTCAGGAAGCAAGAATAATTCTACCATTGGTATTTTAATAAATCTTATCTAGAAGGAGGAAAGACTAAATCAAGGCTAAAAACATTATTGATGTGAAAAAGCAACAGTCACTCATTTTAGCTTGGTTAGAGAGGTGTTTGTTCATTCATGTGGTTTGGAAAATGTTTCTATTTTGTCTGCATTCAGACATGATTGTGGAATGGCTTTGTTTTTGTCCTGATCCCTCATGGTCATGAGGCCTTGTCTGATGTTGGTGTTCTGTGAAATTATTTATGTTTATCCGAAGAACAGCAGGCCTAGTGGTGAGTGCCAGGCAGTCCTGGATGCCAACCTTTCTCTTTCTCAGTTGGAACAAGTCAGACACCCAGCATTAGCTGAATAGCTTCCATTGAGGTTTGTACTTTAAAAATATTGTATGGTCTGATTTTATTTTATTTTATTTGGTAGATATATGGTTATGTATGTAGCAATATTTATGGAATGCTATAAAGCAAATTGTTAAAATTATTATTGTTAACAATGTCTGGGTAGTATTGAGTGTTCTTTCTGGCCTTCCTTGCCTTTTATGTTATCCATCTTTATAGTAAACAGGCATTACTTTTATAAAAAAAGCAATAGTAAAAATATATAAAGTAATCTCAACTCTTTGGATCTTTTTTTAGCTTTAGCAATGTAAATCAAATGAAATTCCCAGCATTATTGAAGTCTTTTCTTAGCTCAGATATTCTTGAGTAGGGACATGATATTCCATCATATGAATCTTATTTTCATAAACATTCTCATATTATTTGGCCTTTAGGTTGTATCCAGTATTTGGTTAATAAATAGAGCTGCAAAGAAGCTAGAAACCTTTGGGTATGAACTTTTGTCTATGCTTCTGATTTTTTTTTTTTTTTTTTTTTGGCACTGATTCCTAGTGTGGAAATTATTGAGTTGAGGATTATGGTTACTTTTTAGGCTTTTGATATAGTATACTGCAAAGTAAAATTGCATTCCAGAACATGAACCAATTTTACACTAGCTGTGTGTGAGCAGACCTATTTTACTACATCCTTTCTGCCAATTTAACATACAAAGAAAGATAGTTCATTGTTCTAGTTTGTAACTTCTTTGAATTATTAGTGATTTTGAACATTTTTATTTACTAGCCACTTATATCTTCCTTTGTGATTTGTCTGCTTGTGTGCTTTGCTTGGGGCAGCTTTTAATATTACCATAGAAGTCCAGATAATGAAGACTGTCCATTTGATATTTATTGTCAGTTTGAGCACAGATTATTGCTGCTTGCTGAATAGCCTGCAGCTGTTTGTCCAATTTTGGCTAAATCTGGAATAATTATTTTTTCTCCCAGGGAGGCCTTGTATAGGAATCATAATGAGCCTTTAGAGTAGACGCTGAAATGTATAAAAGAGTACGAATGTATTCCACTACACAGACAGGCATCTGCCCCAAACCATTAGTCCTGCTGCTTCCACAAAGATTGTTAAGGACAGGCCAATGTGCCCAGTTAAAGGCAGGTTTACTTGACTTGGCTTCTTCTGTAATATCCTGACATTTTATTTTTCCTTTTTTTTTCTTTTTCTTTTTTTGACTAAAGAAAGGCCATATGTATATATCATATATATGTATGATATTTTATATATACATATGCACACACACTTAATTTTAGGAGAGAGGAAGGGAGGGCGAGAGTGGGAGTAAGAGAGAGACATCAATTTGTTGTTCCACCTACTTATACATTAATTGGTTGATTCTTGTATGTGCCCTGACCAGGGATCAAACTACAAACTTGGTGTATTGGGACGATACTCTAACCAACTGAGCTGTCTAGCCAGGGCTAACCACTTTGCTTTTCTTTTCTATTACTTTTATTTTAGATTTTATTTATTTATTCTTAGAGAGAGGGGAATGCAGGGAAAAAGGGAGGGAGAGAAGCATCAATAGGTTGTCTCTCACACACCCTGAACAGGTACCAGGACTGCAGCCCAAGGCATGTGTCCTGACCTGGAGTTGAACTGTCAACCTTCTGCTTTGTGAGATGACACCCAACCAACTGAGCTACACTGGTCAGGGCTTACTTTACTTTTAATTTATTGAAGGGCTTGTTCACATACATAAACCCCTATGTTCATATGACTCTTTCTGTTCCTTAACACTAATTTTGTATTGTTTTCATGTCCTCACTATGCAAGGATCTTAGTCATCTATGATTGAGATTATGCATAGTTAAAATGAGAGATACTTGTTCCTCACATAGAACATTCATTCAAGTTTAATTACCCAGCAGATGACTTTTGTGTTTTCTCTCCTTTGCTGCTGAAGGGGTCCAACCTTGAACCCAGTCGTGGGAAATGTAGCTTCAGACAGCTGCAAACTGAAAAATCAACCCAAGATGTTTGAACAACTAAATCTATGAAGTCTGTGGAATCAAAAATAGAAGTTTTGTTTTGTTTTGGTTTTAGTGGTAAATTGTTTTAAAATTCCCCCTTTATTTCTGAAACCACATTTGCCATTGTGTTTGCTTATGCACACAGAAATTACAGATTGCTAGTTTAAGTCCACCTCACATGCTGGCTGCTGTGATTCCTAAACCCATAAAGGTGAGCGAGCAGATGCATAGATTTATAGCCATCTGTCCTCACTAGTTTTTAATATAAAGGAAACTGCTCCTAAGTGGCAACGCTAGTGTTTAGCATCTTTTGTTCACATTGAACTCATAGCTTGGACTTCTTGGTCACTGACTTGACTGTTCCTTATGTTGATACTGAGTCTTTAAATTTTTAAACGTTATTCTGTCTACATAGTTGTCACAGGACTAGTTAACTTTGAGGGGTTTCCCAAAACCTGTGCAGCATTAGAGTTGTATTTACTCAAATATTGAGTGGGCTCTGGAAACCCATCCGTATACAGAAACTTTCCATGGCAGCAGTATTTGGCCTATATTTAATTGCTTTTAAACATGTTAAATTACCTTTTAAGGAAAGGACTTTGAAGGATTATAACTTGTTCAGAAAATAACCATTGCATTTAAAGGAATAATATATTTAGGAAATTCCCTTTTTCTTCCTACATGCCTTATGTCCTCTCTGGTTTTTTTTTTTAAGATTTTATTTCATTATTTTTTAGAAAGAGGGGAAGGGAGAGAGGCAGAGAGGGAGAGGGACATCAATGTATGGTTGCGTTTCACCTGTCCCCAGCCACAGACCTGACTGGAGACCTGGTTTGCAACCTGGTTATGTGCCCTGGCTGGGGAATCGAACCTGCGACCTTTGGGTTCGCAGGCCGGCGCCTTAACCACTGTGCTACCAGCCAGGGCTTATGTCCTCTCTTCATGGTGTTTGAAAAGGCTGTGTTTTTTAAAGTTTGGTACTGAGCCAAGGTCAAAAAACAAGAAAAAGGCACTATCTGTTTCTTCTTCTTGTCACTCCTGTCTCCATCAAGGCTGATGTCAGCAGCCAGCTACCATCCCAGGTCATTTTTTGCCACTTGCTTTTTTGACTTTCAAAAATTTAATTCCTAATCTTGGGTTTGTTAATCCTTCTGTGACAAGCCCTCCTCATCATTATCTCTTTGTCTGTTTTTAAGGAGAAAAGACTTATTTGGCATGTTGTAATTTTCTGGGTTTTGCTTTTCTTTTTATTTCTACCTTATTATTTTGAGCTCCAGAATCTTCTCTGATCAAGCATTTTATGTTTTGTGGAGCCTTTGTTTCCTCTAAGCCCCTTTGGTCCTTCTTGTAAAAACGCACGTGGTACCTGAGACCTGCCCAGGGCGTCACAGTCTTTCCTACTTTCTTCCCTGCCTCAGAACAAGCAGTGTTGCTGGTGTTTAGAAATCCTGAAGGAGCCCAGTGATTTATATACTTGAAAGATCACAAGATGATTAAAAAGGGGCCAGTCATACTCCCCTTCCTCCATCAGGGAAGAGTGGGTGATGGGTAATGACAGGTGTTATACCACTAGAATTGGCAGTTTTATTACAGCCCAATAGGAATCCCAGCACATGTGAGGGAGATTCTGGGATGTGCATCCTCACTCTCTGTAGTGTAGGAAAGTACTAGATAGATTTATCAGCACAAAACATAGAAGAGTAAAGTATATTGCTGAAGATGTGAGGGCTCCTATTGAAATATAAGTACTGAGAGTGCTGACTGCCAGAATGTGGATTTATGGGAAATAGAGCCCTAAAGTACTTTCTTCAACAACAACAAAAAAATAGACCTTTTGGAAACAGTTTTTTCTCTCTATGTACTTAGCTCCCATTGAGCTTAAATTGCTCTCAGTATTGTGATAATGACAATTCAGTGTTACAGGATGTGGAAGATGAACCAAATAAATTAACCAGCTGCTTTTAAGGTAGTTCACTCAGTGGCTAACCCTCTAAAATGCTTTGTAGAAAATTCGTGCTCAGTAGGTTTCTAGGCAGTTTTATGACTAGAAGAAAGAAATCGATTTTATTAAATGTCAGTGAAATACAGGCAGATCGTTTTGTGGTAGTTAAATTAGTGTAGAATATTTGTAAGAAAAGCAACTTATCTTTCCTGAAATCACTGAAGCATAGCTTTCCTTGGCATTCTGCCAAATATTGTGTTTCTGCTCAAAATTCCCATAGATTAGGATTAAAAAAGCAAATGGAGAGTGGATTGTCTGGTCCTTTTCCCTCCTATGTGAAACTGTATGTCCTACAAAATGTTATTAATCAAATCCTGCATGTACAGCAGATGTATTTGGAAAGTTTCAAAGGCTAGTAATGGGAAGGATTCTGTAATTACTAGTTGATTTTAAGGTTTTATAGTATGCATGGATTGGAAAATAGGACTCATTAGTAAAGAATAAAGTGGAGTGGAAAGGGAATGCAGAAATAAATTCTTCAAGAGCCAGGCAGGTGATGTAGAGGAGAGAAGCAGGCCAGTTACAAGACCATGAGGAGAAGCGGACACTCAGGCAACCCAGAGAGCCTTCTGCAGGTATGCAGACACATTTCAAGTAAATGCTGTTGAGGCCAACTTGGCATCCCTAAAATAAAAGAACTGCAATTACCTAATCTGAACAGGGGGATATTAACCTTAAAAGTAGTTTTCATGCCCTGGATGGTGACTCAGTGGAAAGGTGCCGGTCTGCAAACCCAAAGGTTGCTTGTTCAATTCCTAGCCAGGGCACATAACCAGATTGTAAGCCAGGTCTCCAGCCAGGTCTATAGCTGGAGGCAGGTGAAAGGCAACCATACATTGATGTTTCTCTCCCTGTCTGCCTCCCTCCCTCCCTTCCCCTCTCTCTAAAAATAATAAAATCTTTTTAAAAAGAGTAGTTTTCAAATTTTTAACAGCCTCTGCAAAAATTATATCCTCTTGCATTGAGCAAAGGGAAATAGACCAACATTTCAGGAGTAGGACAAGAGGTCAATATAAGTGAGTCATTTCTCAAAGCAAAGATATATATTATGGAAACAGTCACAGGATTCTTTATTTTATTTATTTATTTTTAAAGATTTTTGTTTATTATTTTTAGAGAGAAGGGAAGGAAGAGAAACAGAGAGGGAGAGAAACATCAATGAATGGTTGCTTTTCACCTGCCTCCAGCTACGGACCTGGCTGAAGACCTGGCTTGCAACCTGACTACATGCCCTGGTTGGGAATTGGACCAGCAATCCTTGGGTTTGCAGGCTGGTACCTTATCCACTGCCACCAGCCAGGGCCGGATTCTTTTCTTTAGAGTTTTGAGATTAGGGCAGATTCCACTGGCTATCACTAAATAAAGATGGGCTAAGTAACTGTAAGGTTTGGGGGAATTACATAGCTCCTCCTAAAGCAAACACATTGTGTGTTTGGAGAATGAAGGAAAGAAAAGGACTGGTAGGCCTAGGAAAGCCTACTCAGTATTTATTTATTATGCCTTGTGTGTCTATCAAAAGTATAAGATGTGTTCTCTCTCCCCAATGTGTTTGCAGTCTGGGAGAAAGGTTCACATGAATCATAGTGAACAAGATGAAATATGCGATTCATTATCCCTTGATAGAACCAGCATGACCCCAAAACATATTGAACCAAGAAATTAAGGAGAAATTTTTTGACTTACATAAAAATTCTTATAAATGATGATCTTCCTAATATATTTAAGGGTTTTTATATGCAGGTTGTTATTTATTTTCATCCATGAAATATAAAGTGATTGAAACTATTGCTATTTGAAAAACATAAGAAAATGGCATGAATCATGTCTAAAATTGTAATATGAATTAACATTTGTTTCATTTACAGAAGTTAGTATATTAGCCTCCCCACTTTTTTGAGCACATTATCAATTGTCCAGAAGGTCATGTGTTATTTGTGCTATGAAAGTATCATTAAGCCCTGGCTGGTGGCTCAGTGGAAAGGTGCTGGCCAGCAAACCCAAACGTCTCTGGTTCAATTCCCAGTCAGGGCACGTAACCAGGTTGCAAGCCAGGTCCATAGCTGGAGGCAGGCGAAAGGCAACCATAGATTGTTTTTCTCCCCCTCTGCCTTCCTCCCTTCCCCTCTCTCTAAAAATGAATAAAAATCTTAAAAATATATATCATTAAGATACTTTCCTTTCCTCCTTTGATACCATATCAGAGCAGACTGCATAAGATATGTTGTAATAGAACTCTGGAAACTCAGACTTAACCATGAGATAGACTGAATTCAGAATTCTCTCCTTCCTTTTCTTCTTACCCTCTGCTGGAAGCTAAAGTAGGAAACGGAGGCCAGGGTCCAGCTGGCCTCAGCTTTCTCCCATAACCAAAAGTACACCAACCACAACCGAAATGATCGGCTAGAGTGGGTTTGGATTTTGGTTATTACAAAACTTTATTAACAATTTTCTATACTTAATGTTTTGTTTAGAAAATAGTTGTAGTTTATGTGAATTAATTGTAATACATGTTCGGTATGCTTCACACATTCTTTCTTTGAAGTTCCAGTGAATTTATTTGCTTTATTGTTTAGTTTCAACTATTGCCCTAAATTATTCTAACTATAAAATAAGAAAATAGATATCCCCCACATTTATTAACATTATAAAAATAATTCATAAGTTTCCTGAGGAATAATTATACAGCTGCAATAATATAAAAATTATCACTTATTTCTAGAATTAATTGTGATTACTTTATAATATAGTTTTAGGTTTTTATATATGGATACGCATTCATATTTTATTTAAAGGTCACCATATTTAATACTGGTTTGCAATCTGCTTTTTATTTAGTATGCCTTGAACATCTTTTTATGTTAATAAATCTACTTATAGAGTATCCTTTTGGAATTGATCCATGTGCTTCATATGCCTAGTTCTACCTACTGCATTTTACTTAATCAGTCCCCAGGTTTTAGTCCATTTCTGGCCATTATAAATAACTTTACATACATCTCTATTTACTTGTCTGATCACATCTTAGCATGAATCTCTAGGCATGGACATAACTGGTTTCTTTTTTAAGCTTTGAGTTCGTAATGCTAAAGGACACTCCAGGAAAATGGGGGGACTTATGCTCAGTAGTGTCAAGGTGCTATTTCTCGTGTGCATGCCTGGACACACACACACACACACACACACACACTCACACACACACACACACACGCACGCACGCACTGCCTGACTTGTCATTTGGGTCATCTTTGTCAGCTCTTTCCCTTTTCCTTCATCTGTCAGTTCTAGGGCCACTGTTAGACTGTTTTGAGTATTAGTTTTATTGTCACCCGAGAACAAGAATTATTTTTAAAGTTCTTCTGTTTCTGTGACTGTCTCATAAAACATTTTCATTTTGTTTTCTATTTTTTATTTTTTATTTTCTATTTTCAGTATTCATAGTTGAGGTTGCTGTGAATTTATTGCAGATTCTCTGAGAACTTGTTCTAATTTCTTATTCTGGACTGGTAGGATAGGAAGTTTTTGTTACTGACTGAACTGGAATACAATTGTCTGTTGGAAAAGTAGCTACCGAAGAATATAAGCACTGGTGCAGAAAGGAAGTGCTGTATTTTTTAAGCCTGCTGTGTTTACTAAGACAGTTTGAGGTGTGTGTAGGTATTGCCCACCTGTCATAACTGGCACAACTATCCTTGGTAAGTGTCATCCTCTTGCCACTGTGCCTGCTTTCCTTTTAAGTTGCATTGTCAAGCGACAGTGGGAGTAGCTACTCAGGTGTCAGTGACCAGTGCTGACCCAAAGCTTCTGTGACCCTGCACGACATTTTCCCTGTGACTCCTCTGACCTCCAGCCCACTCTACCCAACCCACTACCCCCCAGACAGGCTTTTTCTTTTCTTTGCTTTTCTTTTTTTTTTAAGAATATAGTATTTAATAGTTAGCCATTTATTAGCATGTACTGATCTAACATAGCTTCTTGTAATAACCTGAAAGGAAAGTCATTACAACTGACCCTGAACAGTGTGAGGGTTAGGGTTGCTGACACCCACCCCCCTCATCCCCCTCCACCCACTTGGAGTAAAAAATTTGCATATAACTTTTGACACACCCAAAACAACTATAGCCAACCATTGACTGAAAGCCTTATTGATAACAAAAAGTCAGTTAACACATATTTGTATGTTATATGCATTATAAACTGGATTCTTACCTTAAAGTAAGCTAGAGAAAAGACAATGTTATTAAGAAAATCATAAGGTAGAGAAAATTCATTTACCATATTTACTGAGAAAAATCGATATATGCATGGACCTGCACAGTTTAAAGCCCTGTTGTTCAAGGGTCAGCTGTACTTCGAAGTTAGATTTTTATCCTCGATAAATATCAACCATGAAAATTAATATCTGGACCCTGGCTGGTGACAAAGTGGATAAGGTACCAACCTGCGAACTCAAAGATTGCTGGTTTGATCCCCTGCCAGGGCACATAACCAGGTTGCAAGCCAGGTCTCCAGCCAGGTCCATAGCTGAAAGCAGGTGAAAGGAAGGTGGAGTGGAGTCAGCATTTCACAAGATCTCCCCAGAGGCCACGCCAGCTGCCATCAAGATTCCCGGCATCGGTGAAGGACCCAGGCCTGCATGTGTGGCGGGTGGAGAAGTTGAAGCCGGTGCTGGTGGCCCTCGAGAACCATGGCATTTTCTTCTCGGGGGACTCCTACCTAGTGCTTCACAATGGCCCGGAAGAGCTCTCCCACCTGCACCTGTGGATAGGCCAGCAGTCATCCCGGGACGAGCAGGGGGCCTGCGCTGTCCTGGCTGTGCACCTCAACACCCTGCTGGGGGAGCGGCCTGTGCAGCACCGAGAGGTGCAGGGCAACGAGTCTGACCTCTTCATGAGCTACTTCCCGAGGGGCCTCAAGTACCAGGAAGGTGGAGTGGAGTCAGCATTTCACAAGATCTCCCCAGAGGCCATGCCAGCTGCCATCAAGAAACTGTACCAGGTGAAGGGGAAGAAGAACATCCGTGCCACCGAGCGGGCACTGAGCTGGGACAGCTTCAACACTGGGGACTGCTTCATCCTGGACCTGGGCCAGAACATCTTCGTCTGGTGTGGTGGAAAGTCCAACATCCTGGAGCGCAACAAGGCACGGGACCTGGCCTTGGCCATCCGGGATAGCGAGCGGCAGGGCAAGGCCCAGGTGGAGATTGTCACTGACGGAGAGGAGCCCGCCGAGATGATCCAGGTCCTAGGCAGCAAGCCTTCCCTGAAGGAAGGCAACCCTGAGGAAGACCTCACAGCTGACCAGACTAACGCCCAGGCTGCGGCTCTGTATAAGGTCTCAGATGCCACTGGACAGATGCACCTGACCAAGGTGGCCGACTCTAGCCCCTTTGCCCTTGACCTGCTGATACCTGATGACTGCTTTGTGCTGGACAACGGGCTCTGTGGCAAGATCTACATCTGGAAAGGGCGAAAAGCTAATGAGAAGGAGCGGCAGGCGGCCCTCCGAGTGGCTGAGGACTTCATCTCCCGCATGCGATACGCCCCAAACACTCAGGTGGAGATTCTGCCCCAGGGCCATGAGAGTCCCATCTTCAAGCAATTCTTCAAGAACTGGAAGTGAGAGCAGCATCTCCCTGAACGCACCTGCTTGCCTGTTTGCTCTTCCTCCTGCGCCCAGTCAGTGCTGAGCTGCCCCTGAAGAGGTTCAATAAAGGAGACAAGTGCCTTCAAAAAAAAAAAAAAATACATTGATGTCTGTCTCCCTCTCTGCCTCCCTCCCTTCCCCTCTCTCTAAAAATAATAAATAAAATCTTTAAAAAAAAATCAGCCTTGGCTGGGCGCACATTGGATAAGGCACTGGCCTGTAAACCCAAAAGTTGCTGGTTTGATTCCCAGCCAGGGCACATAACCGGGTTGCAGGCCAGGTCTTCAGCCAGGTCCGTAGCTGGAGTCAGGTGAAAGGCAACCATACATTGATGTCTCTCTCCCTCTTTGCCGCTCTCCCTTCCCCTATCTCTGAAAATAGTAAATAAAATCTTTTTAAAAAAAGTATAAAATATTTAAAAAAATTAACATCTGGTCACAAGCACAGATTTTCACAGAATATTCACTATAGACATTGGTAAAGAGTCAAAAATTCATAAACAAAATCTGTAACCCAAATATAACTTTAAATATTTGAGAACTGGCATTTTACAGGAAAACTATGATGAAAACTCTAAACCTCTCCCCCAAGTGTGAAATTTATGTACTTGTGCATTGTATAAAAAGAGGCTCACGCTCAGAGAAGAGTAACTAAATTTCTTCAGCACCATCAGAGGCTCTTCATTCTAATATTAATCAAATACAGGCCAGTGGTCTCAGGACAGTTGGGAAACCTTAATGCAGATTTCAAGGCTGCTGCAGGACAGTAGATGTAGGGTGTCAGTTTATTTCTTAGAATCTATCTGCTCACCAGCCCTTCCTTAGATCCAGCTATTTCTGGTGCTGATTACACCCTTCTTGTTGCATCTGCTTACACACTAGAATTTTTCATTGTTTTTGTTTGCTGAATTATTCAGTAAAATAAAATTATACAAAGTACCAACCAGATAAGCAATTCTCAACCCAACTTACACATTCCAAACACCAGGGAATATTATGTCTAGACTCCTTCAGAATCTCTAATGTTGGGTCCCAGCGTCATCAAGAGCTGCCAGGTGATTCAAATATGAATCCAGGATTGAGAACCAGGCAGTAGAGTAATGAAGGAGCCTGTCCAGATAATGTAGGGAAATAGAGCACTGTAAAATTATCCATTCATTGTGTTACAATATTTAGAAGTCAATTTAGAAAGGGTAAAGGCTTGCCAATAAATTCCAGTGACCCTCAGGAGTTTCAAATTCAAATTTAGAGGAGCTGGAGGTAAAATGAAAAAAGAAGTTTAATTAAAAAAAAAAACTGGGAGCCCTCACTATGACAAGTAGGAGAGAGTTTAAGCTGTATCTTAAGCGGGTAGCTGTGACTCAGCCCTGGCCACTTATTACCGCATAAAATATGAGCCAGTGTTGCTACATATTTTAATTTTTCAAGAAAAATCAGATAGGGGTGTGTGTATAATCTGATTTTTAATAAAATATTATAAAGTTGGGAAGTTAGGATGTCTTCTAAGTAGACGGGGGACTTTGATATGGCCAACCCAAGGCACAATTCCAAGTGCTGGAGCTATAGGACCAAGGGGGGTGCCCAGTGGTGGCTACAGCGTCCTGAGCTTCCTGTCTGAGTTGTCAGTTCTATACCAAGGATCAACAATAAATGAATTAGCCACTAAATATATGACATGTAACACAAGTAAACATTTCTCCACACTGTAATTTATTTCTTAAAAACTTTACCTCGTACTGCCATTAAAAAAAGAAAATGAGTACTCACATAAAAACCACATTAAAGCCATTTAAGAGACGTAAGGTCATAAAATTCTATTCTAAAAATGGGCACATCAGTGGAACACACATAACATGAGGGAGGTCTATTCAGGCTTGCCCAAGAATGGTTATGCTAATATGAAAGTAGAAGATGACTACCTCTTTATATGATTTTTAATACTTATTTTTACTGATGTATATATTAGAAATACGTACAAAGTACCTATGGATTGGTTAGACATCTAGAGTGACAGTGAGTATTGCCTTAATGTTCCGTTAGTGTTACTTGGGCATCTTTTGGCCCCACATGTATTTATGTGTTGTAAAACCTGTACAGATGATTCCTAGAAAAGCATTCTGATAATGCACATCAGAGTTTCTAAACGTTTACACCTTTAACAGTCCATAACCTATAGGGATACACAAGCACACAAAAATCGTATGTAAAGGAATGTTTGGCAAGGAGCTATGCAGCTTCTACATGCCACCGTCATTAGCTTAGATATCATCCAAATAGAAGCAGAGGATATTTAGAACTGAGTAACCAAAGAATTATTGGAAAAAATAAGCTCCAAGATGATCATTTTAATAAGTTTTTCAAATTGTATGTCACAGTTAATTGGTTGGTCATAGCATCAAGGATTGTCACTGAATTTTTTTTTAATTTAAAAGAATAGAGTAAAATAGAGGATGGCAGCATTCAAGTAAATTAAATAAAGAATCAAATCAGTGATTTGGAATGTAAGGAAGTAAAAAAAAACACCCAATCATAACAGCAAGATGAAAAAATCCTCCCCCAGCAAAAAAAAACAACCCCCCCCCCCAAGAACCAAGGGCTCAGAAGCAAGGAGCTTCTGGGACAATTTCAAGTATACCAACATTTGGTCATGGGGGTGTCAGAAGGAGAAGATAGAGAGAAAGAACTTGAAAACCTATTTGAAAAAAAATAATAACAACAGAAAACTTTTCTAACTTGGTGAAGGAAACAAGTCCAGAAAGTGCAGAGTCCCAGTCAAGATGAACCCAAAGAGGCCCACATAAGGACACATAACTAAAATGCAAAAGGTTAAAGACAGAGGGAACCTTAAAAGCCATGAAAGAAGAGCAGTTAGTTACCTACAAGGGCGCTCCCTAGAGATGGTCTACTGATTTCTCAACACAAATTTTGCAGACCAGGAGGGGCCAGCAAGAAATAATCCAAGTAATAAAAGGCAAGTACGTACAACCAAGATTATTCTACCAAGCCTGCAAAGCTATCATTTAGAATCAAAGGACAAATAAAGAGCTTGACAGACAAGAAAAAGCTAAAGAAGTTCAGCACCACCAAACCAGAATTATACAAAATACTAGCATCTTCTTTAAAAGGCAGAAAAATATACCAAAAATATGAACAACAAAAAAAAAAGGCAAATAATACATATCTATCAATTGAACCTGAAAAACAATATAAACAAACAAGCAGAATAGAAACACTCATAGATACAGAGAACATTTGATGGCAGCTAGATGGGAGGAGGATTGGGGAGATGGATGAAAAAGGTGAAGGGATTAAGAAGTACAAATTGGTGTTACAGAATAGTCATGGGGATGTACCGCATAATGCAGCATAGGGAACAAAATCAGTAGTATTCAAACTATGTATGGTGTCAGATGGGTATTAGATTTATCAGGATAATTACTTTATAAGTTATGTAATGTGTAATCACTGGCATGTACACTTGAAACTAACATAATAGCATATGTCAACCATAATTGAAAAATAAAAAGGAGGAAGAAAAATATGTCATACAAGCATGTAAGGATATATAACATATAAAGTAATGAAAATATAAATATAAAACTTCATACTTTTCATAATATCTACCATATTACTTGGAAGCATTCACATTCAACTATTTGATGTGTATACTTTTGGATCTCTTCATGGCCCAGCCCTACAAACTATATATTTATATGCATATATAACTGAGTGGGTTTTCTAAAAAAGCTGCCACCTGCTATCAGTGGACAAAAAAATTGTCTTCTGGTTTAACATTTGTCCCCCCAAAAAAGCTGATGTTTCTCAATTTTTTTGTTATGACCTAGAATAAATAACACAACTTACATCACAGTGGGCTCACAGATGCCTGTGTATGTATGTATATAAATGGAAAGTGTTATTTCTGAAAAATAATATCTCCCATTATTATAGTGTGTTCTTTCATTTGTGCCATGTCTCTCCATTTGGTAGTCTCCCTGTGTTTGTTTCCATGTATTAGGTAGAGCTGCTGCATCTCCCAGGCTTGGCAGAGTGGACTAATGTAGTAGGTTTCTGTAGTGACTCCTTGATCACCCACAATAGGCACTTAATTTACCTCCAGCTTTCCATTTGGGTGTGGGCTGTGTGCACCCTCCCCTTGTAGTGGAGCTTTGATTGCTGTTGGCATGTCAATGGGAGGGATTTATCCCCAAGATGATAAGCTACAAGGCTTGACTGCATCCACTAACTGCCAAACCCCAACTACCTGGAGAATCAGCTGTGCAAGTGCTGACCCCATGGAGCAGAACTCACAGTAGTGGAGCTCTGGTGCCCACTGAGTCCACCCCTTGAATGTGCCACTTGTGGAGGTGGTTGGGTGGATGCTTCCACATGGCCCAAAGCTGTCCACTGAGTACGGTGACACTGGGGACCTCCCAGGTGCAGGCCAAGTCAGTTGCCACCTGCATCCTGCTCGGGGCCACTGGGCACAAGCTGCAATGCTCTCTACAGCTGGCTGCTGCTCGTGCAGGGCTTGGAGGTGCCTGTACCAGCTGTGGGGCCACCTAGGTGTGGGGCCTGCTGCTGCTTTGAGAGATTTTAGGAAAATATGAAGCATGTGCCAAGAAGGCCATTAATATGGAAAAGTTACTGGAAATAGCTTTTGTGGGCCTGAAAGTTAGGTGGGGCAGCTCAGGGAATCACTTAGAAGGACAGTGTGAGCCAGGTTAATGGAGATTCAGATACGACACCCACCTGCTGGCTCTGCGGAGAGGGCTCATCAAAAGAACAGTGACCTCTGCCAGCACTTCTCTCTCAGAGGCCGCTGCCCCCTTTCCTCTCTAGCTCTCATCCTGAGGCCAGACAGTCAAGTTTTTCTCTTTATTTCACTGGTGCCTTTCAAGCTGCTGCCCCAGTGCTGCAGCTCAAGTAGGATTGAGTCCAACGAAGACTGTGCATGGACCCTTTAAAAGGAGCTGTCGGGGGCACCTGAAGCCCTCCATCTGCCTCAGCCACATACCTCTGGGGGTTTTACCGCCAGGGATTATGGGGACTTCTCTTCCGAGTACTGGAACCCTGGAATGAGGGTCTGGTGTGAGGCGAGGACCCTTGGTCCTCAGGGGGTCCTCCACTGCTGAGATATCTGCCAATTTTTATCCACTGCACATGGGCATGAAACCAGCCCGTTGTGTGTCTTCACCTCTTGTGCCAGTCTCAGTGGGGCTTCTTTGTTAATTCCCTAGTTTGTAGGATTGCCATTCAGCCAGATTCTGATTCTTGGTGGTTGTGTAGTTTAGTTGTAATTTCAGTATGGTCGTGGGAGGCAATGAGTACTGCTTTCACCATGCTGTCATCCCCCGAGAAGAGGCACACTGCTGCTTGCAGTGAGTTGAAACATGCTTTTCACTGGGGTCTTATTTCTGTCATTTCATGGAATTTTTAATTTAAAGTGTGGGGCATATTTCAGTTTTCTAACACAGGTTCCGATTATTCCCATTTAATATGGCATCAGTCATTTCCAGGCAGGAACTGGTGAGGGACAGGAGCTCAGGCCAAGCGCCACCACACTTCTGGCCTCGCCCTCCGGCCACCTTTCCTTGCAGCAGATAGTGATGGAGCACCCCCGGCCCTCCCACAGTCGCCCCCACCTGATCCAGGCCAGATGGAGGATAAACATTTCAATCTTAGGAATTCCTCATGTTTAACATAATTATTTTTAGCTACCTGTCTTTAGTGGAGTGTGTAGCAGGAGCTGTATTCTCAGGCTTTCTCTTCCTTCCTAAAATTTCAAGCATATCCTCGTAAAAATACTGAACACATTCCACGACTTTCTTGGCTCTTAGGGAGAGGCTGAATCACAGACAGAGAGCTGACCTAAGGGTCTCTAACTGGAAGTAGGGAGATATGGTCTGGTTGTGATTTCTAACTTAGGACTTGGGGTGGGAGAGGACAAGATGGGGGCTTATAAGATCTTTTGAGAGGATGTCCTGTATCTGTCTAGTGAAAAGACTCCATGTCTCAGTAAAAGCCCTGCCACCAGTCTCCACAATGGAATGTGTGAGGCCACCTTCTTTTCCATGGATGATAGAAAATGCCAGACATAATGGCATTTAAAAGTGATTATACTCTGCATATTTGTGAAAATGAACACTAATTTATTTTAGAATGTTTTTATAGTGCCTTTTCTGACTATATGAGCATATTGAGGAAGATATGTAAAAAATAAATTGTGAATTTTACCCTCATTCTTCTATTACATATTGTCTTCTTTAGAGGTGGGAAGGGATGTAGAATTTACTAAGGTGAACTGAAATTGGCTCTGATAATAGGAATTTTTAAAATTCTGTTATGGAATCTATCATCAGCATTTGCTTTTAAATGGTAAACGTTTCAGAATTAGGTGTGAAGTAACATAAGTTACAAATTATATCTTGCATATATTATGTATTGTATAAGTGGCTTTTCTTAAAATACTTAAATTGGATATATCTAGAAAAACTTTTATTATTATCCTTAATGATGCATGAATTATTAAAATTACATACAGTCTCAGGGGTTTTGAACAATTATATTTGGTAATAAAACTTACCCTGCAGATTTTTTTATTGTTGATTCTTCCCTTTAAAATAAAGACTTTAGCTACTCTGAACTTTTTAAAAGTGTCTAATAGTGAAGCAAATTTATTTCTCTTATGACATGAATAACTGCTCAATTGTTATTGTTAAATTATTTTTCTTGGGTTAAATGAAAAACCCAGCTATTGTGGTTTAATCTGTAACTAATATGTTACTTGCAGGGAATAATTATGAGGTTTTGATTTCCCAGTTTACCAAATAAATTAATTCTTGGACAATCATTTGAAAAACATTTTTTTGATACAAATCTCTTAACTGACCAGTGTGCATGATTCTCCATAAATTTTGGTATTTTGGTGCCACCTTGTGGTTTGACTTTGTAGTAACTTCAACACGTATACATTTTAAATAGTATAGCGGGAAGGATATAATGTAGTGGAAATTCTTTCCAAAATACAATTTATATAGTACTTTCTTTGGAAATTCTTTCCAAAGTACAAATTATATAGTATGGTCTGCATAAAAACTGTTGAGAATGACATCACTTGGTTAGTGACCATACAAAAATAGTAAGGAAGGAATCTAATACATTTTTCTTGGTTTCTGAAATTCTCTTTTTATATTTGTTCCTAGTTGCTGCTATTTGAACGGTCTTGGATGAGCAGGTGGAAGTCTTCTGTTCTGCATGAAGGGGAGGGGAACATAAGGAATGTGAAGTGGAGAGGCCATCTGATTGCTTGGGCCAATAATATGGTAAAAAGCATGTCTTCTTCTTCCTAACGCTTCCTCAGAACCAAAGGAGTGGCCAAACCGAGAGGGCTGTAACAAAGGAAAAGATGCCACTTGCTGCAGCAGTCATTTCTAAAAGTTTCAAATGGCAATTCATATCATACTCATACCTGGAAGGTTAAAGAAATTAGATTGCTCTTGGCTTTCATAATAGAGTAATGCCCAGCATGTTCTGTAGCCTGTTTTAGAGGAAGAAACGCAAGGCATGGAGAATAGCCAAGAAAATGAAAAGGCATCTTCATAATTGAAAGGCTGCATTGGGAATAGAATCTTGAAACTACCGTTTGCCTATTAGTCAAGGCCAAGTAACAGTTGATATGAAACAAGTGCAGAATATTGCTGATTGCATTTTTACTCCCAGTATAATCTCAAGCAAAATATAGGCCTGCTTTTTAAAAAGTGGATCATGATTTTTGGTGCTACTTAAAATTTATTCATTTTGAATTAGAGCTAATAGTTTAAAAAGTCTTTTGACATTTGGCCTATCTTTTGGTATTTCAAGGTATAATTTAGTAAATTAGTTCTATTCTCTTCTCCTAGAACCTACCTTGCTATTCAGGACCTTTCTTATTTTCCTGGGTCACAGCAAAAGTAAATAAACCTGTGGCCGCGTGGTTTATTTTTAGTTATCAGCTTGCTTGATGTTTCTGATTGAGTACTTTAAATGTCAGGTGCAGTTTTCTTTACATAGAGGATTTTCAATTTCAAAGTATTTCTTAACAGCAAACTTCATTTTGTTGTGAGTGGAATGATACATTGGAAATGTTACTTGTCTGTCATTTTAGAAATTCAGGTGTTGACATCTGCACATTTCACATTTGTGTTGTATTTGAACTACTGATGCCATCCACTAATAAAATTGCTTTTGTCTGGAAAAAAGGACAGAGGTTTTCTTTTATTTGGGGTTCTCACAGGTCTCTATGGAGCAGGAGCATTTTCCTTCTGGCAGTGCTCAATAAACACTGTCAGTATGGTACCTTGCTGGTTACCAGTGGTGCATAGTAGTGGCTGTTAATAAATTTTCCTTTACTTTTCTTCTCCCGCGTAGAGGGTGCTTAATGCTATTCTACTTATTCCAGGGTGTGAAGATTTTTGACATCACCTCAAAGCAAAGAATCACCAATGTGCCCCGGGATGATATAAGTCTTCGCCCAGATATGTATCCCTGCAGCCTCTGCTGGAAGGACAATGTGACACTGATTATCGGCTGGGGGACTTCTGTCAAGGTGGTTTTGCTTGTCTTATAATAAGTCCATGTTGTTACAGATTCATTGAAAGTGGTCCAAAGGAATATGAGTTCTTGAGTAGCTTCTTCCAACCAGAATATTTTCACCTGAGTGTTATTGCCATGTGATAATCATTTAATGCTCAGTCCTTTTCATAAGCACAAGTTTTAAGATAGTCTTTCTTTTTCTTATTGTGAAAAACAGTGAACTTTCTATGTTCACAAGGTGCTGCTTTTTAAAAATATTTTTTATGTTTCCCAAAATCCACTTGGCCTTGGCTATTTATAGAATATGAGGTTAGTTTTGTGTATTCATCAAGTTTTCCTTTTTCTGTTGTGCTTTCCATTTCCCTTAGCTTTGACTCTTCATTAGAGTTAATGGTGGAAAAAGAAAGATAAAACTAAGTCATCCTGCTTGCTTGGTAGTGATATAAAGGAGTAGAGGCCCAGACTTACTGTCAGTAAGATTTGAGACTATTTTTTGATGTATAACTATCTACCCTGTATGTGCCCAAGTAAATGAAATAGGTATAGCTGTTCTACAAAAGAGGCTCAAAGCTCATTTGTATTTACTTCATGGATAACAGTGCTTGTCTTATATTATATACTTCAGGGCCAAAAGTTGTTTCCCTTTTAAACTATATAGGGTACCCTAAACAAGGTAAACAAAAAATTAGCTGAGGTAAAAGTGGTATCAGGAAGTGTCCCAGCAATAGTCTAATGGAAGAGCTTTGGCTTTACAGTCAAGCAGACCAGGGATCAATGACAAGCTCTCCATTCATTTCACCCGGAGACTTAACCTCCTCATCCACAAAATAGGAATACTGGTCATTCTCACATATAAGTTTTGCGAGGATTAAATGAGGTAATACATATAAAGAGCTTAGCATATAATCTGATATATTGTGCTTAATACATATTATCTGTCATTATATCATTAAAGTTCTAGAAAAGTCATGAAAGAGACATGGCTATTTAAAATTTACTTTTTCCTGGAAAAAGGGAAACATAAAAATGACTAATACAATACTTTTTATTACCAAAACAAAAGCATAGTAACTTGAGGTAAGGTACCTCCCTATTTTCATGCGTGAAATGAATATTAATAATAAAAGGAAGGACATTGTGTATTCAGAGCCTAAGATATAAAAAAATATGATTCTTCGGCATACCTATCCCATATGTGTTATTACTCACCAAAAGCTTACATTGTTGGTATTTTTAAAGTTCTTAAAGTGGACCAACTAGCTTTTTTTGTTTGTTTTAAAGTTATGATTTTTCTTTTCTTTTGGTGAAAAACAAGGAAAACTAGCCTGTAGGGACTCATAAGTAGTTAACTGATTTCTGTACTATAAGAAATGGCTTTCTCTAGAAAAAATACTTCAAAAATTTATATGGAGCTAAAAACGCCCACGAATAGCCACCACAATCTTGAGAAAGAAGAACAAGGTAGGAAGAATCACAATACCGGACTTCAAACAATACTACAAGGCTACTGTCATCAAAACAGCATGGTACTGGCATAAGAATAGACATATAGATCAATGGAACAGAGTAGAGAGCCCAGAAATTAACTCAGGATTCTATGGTCAACTAATATTTGACAAAGGGGGAAGGAACATCAAAATGGAGTAAAAACAGTCTCTTCCACAGATGGTGTTGGGAGAACTGGACAGCAACATGCAAAAAGATAAAACTAGACCACCAACTTACACCATACACCAAAATAAGCTCAAGATGGATAAAGGATTTAAACATAAGCAGTGCCACCATAAAGGTCCTGGAGGAAAATATAGGCAGTAAACTTTTGGATATCCTACGCAAAAATATGTTTACTGATACTTCACCAAGAGCAAAGGAAATCAAAGAACAAATCAACAAATGGGACCATATCAAATTGAAAAGTTTCTGTCCAGCTGAAGAAAATATCAGCAAAATTCAAAGGGAACCAACTGTATGGGAAAACATAATTGCCAATGCTACCTCAGACAAGGGTCTGATCTCCAAAATATATAAAGAACTAATGCGACTCAACACCAGGGAGACAGACAGCCCAATTAAAAAATGGGCAAAGGACCTGAACAGACAACTCACTGAGGAAGATATACAAAGGGCCCAGAGGCATATGAAAGAATGCTCAACATCACTAGTCATCAGAGAGATGCAAATTAAAGCTACAATAAGATACCACCTCACACCTGTCAGAATGGCAATCATCAACAAATCAACAAACAACAAGTGTTGTCAAGGATGCGGGGCAAAGGGAACCCTTATACACTGATGGTGGGAATGTAGGCTGGTGCAGCCACTGTGGAAAACAGTATGGGGTTTCCTTAAAAAACTAAAAATGGAACTGCCTTTTGATCCAGCCATTCCACTACTTGGACTATACCCAAAGAATCCTGAAACACCAATTCATAAGAAACTATGTACACCTATGTTCATAGCGGCACTATTTACAATAGCCAAGTGCTGGAAACAGCCTAAGTGCCCATCAGTGGATGACTGGATCAAAAAACTTTGGTACATTTACACAATGGGATTCTATATAGCAGAAAGAAAGAAGGAACTTGTACCCTTTGCAAAAACATGGATGGAACTGGAGAGTATTATGCTTAGTGAAATAAGCCAGTCAGTGAAGGACAAATATCATATGATCTCATCCATTACGGGACAATAATGAGCAAAACTAACAACAAGCAAAACAGAACTAAGTATATGAATACAAGGAATAGGCCTTCAGTGGTCAGGGGGAAAGGGGA